>JBBBDQ010000809.1:1677500-1825000 GCA_037127315.1 Ascarosepion bandense | reverse complement strand
GCTTTGTCTTGCCAGCGTTGTTTCATCTGTTCAAGAGCTTTATATTTGGCTTTCATTTTCACATTTTTTGCCGCAATCGTTGGTTCTTGGCTTCTGCTTTGCTTTTTTACAGAATCTACTAACTGTAAATCTTGTTTGTATTTACTGCCTTCTTTTATTATTGAATATTTTTTCTTTCTGTTTTCATGTTGTTTCACTAATTGTATCATCCAATCCTTTGTTGTTTCTATGTATGTTAGTAAGCCAATAGCTGTTGTTTTGTATGACAATTCTAGTTGAATAAGACTTCTTCCAACTTCCTTAGGGGATATGCATAGACGGTCTACATCAGCTTTTCAATGATGCATCTTATGCTTAGAAAGAAGCTTTCTTGTTTTAGAATCAATTAGTCTGATGGCATTTAGAGTTCAGTTCAAGATGTTGAAACAACTGAGATGACAAGGTTATTAATGGTCTTAATTCTGTTCTGAGAATTCAATTCAGTTTTTCATATCAGTCGTAGCCTTCTAGAGTACTCTTTACGCACTATTCCTTTTATTTTCTTTTGTGAATTTTTTCACTTTCATTTACTCCTAGGGAGTTATAAACTTCTTCTTCTTCTTCTTAATATTATTATAATTATTATGTCATTTTTCATCATATTTCGATTTCTGCTTTGGTCTCACTACCAACCAAGTCTGCGGGGAGACCTAAGGCAGGTAGTGGCGTGTTGTTATGGCTCCATTTCATGTTTTTCTATCTTCCCTATCATCTCCAGCATTACATAGATAAAGTTTTCCTTAGTGTGTGGGCTGTACTTAATAAGACAATTTTTTGTATATCTCTTAAGCTGAGGTTTCCAGGGATTCTTTCAATGTGTTGTTTTGTTCCATTTTTTATCATTCCAAGTGCACCTACTATCACTGGCACAACTCTTGTTTTCAATTTCCACATTTTTTCTATTTCAATTTCCAGGTCTTTATATTTTGACAGTTTTTCAAATTCCTTGATTGCTATGTTACAATCCGCTGGACAAGCCATATCAATTAATAGACAAGTTTTCTCCTTCTGGTTTTTAACAATAATGTCTGGCCTGTTTGCTTCAATTTTTCTGTCTGTGTAGATGGTGCAATCCCATAAAATGCTGACATTTGATTATTATTATTATTATTATTATTATTATTATTATTATTATTATGTACACTCTCACATCCTGATTGTGCATTCTGGAAAAATGGTACACTGTGAAAAAACAGTAGCTACTCTAGCACTTACGCATCATTTATTCAGTAATAGATTAGAATAATCTTAGCTACTAGTGTGTGTTTACATTGTATATCACACGCTAAAAGTCTGCCTCCTACTACCGAGCGCTCATAGCTCATAGGTAGAATCACCGACTGATGTAAATTCGTTCGGGTTTAAATCTTGGCTAAAAGCAATCGGATGTCTAACCGTACTGATGAGCTATCATGCACTGAAACAGATATGTCTGCGGATGACATATATATATATATATATATATATATATATATATATATATATATATATATTGTGAGAAAGAAAGACAAAAAGAAAGAAGAGATAGAAATAATGACATTATGCTATTTACCTACATTTTTTCCTAAGTCTTATCTATATCAATAACATGTTGATTATTACTATTGCTTCAGAGATATCACCATTACTACTTCATATAATTAAAAGAATTTTCACAATTTCTGTAACGGCTACTCTTAAGCTATTATGCTTAATAGTAATAGTACATATAGACATTTGATCTATCAGTGACTTTATTAATTTTAAGTTAATCACATATTTCATATGTTTTTATCTACTCATCTTTCTATTAAAGTATATTAAAATGAAATACTCAAACTTTGGCAGGTGTCTGAAAAGTATGAACATTTTCTCGCAAAAATATAAGCAGAATATAAATGATAAACAATAAAAACGGAAGAAAACGTAAAAACATTCACAAAGAGAAAAAGTTAATTTTAAAAAATGTTTTTTCTATGAATTATTTCTTTGTTCTAAAAATACAGTTTTTTCCTAATATCAAATCATTACTTGTATCACTTCATTAAAGAATCAAATTGAACATTAAATATTCATTAAATCAAAATGTAGAGTTAAGAAAAATGTCTTAAATAGTGACACGAGATTTTCTGAAAAAAAAAATCATTTAAAAGAATCAATTTATCAACTCCGTATAAAAAAAGTTGCAAAAATCTCCGAACTTAAGTAAAACAAAAAATCTGAAATAAGAAATGCAACAGAAAATTAATATATATATATATATATATATATATATATATATATATATATGTGTGTGTGTGTGTGTGTGTGTGTGTGTGTGTGTGTGTGTGTGTGTGTGTGTGTGTGTGTGTGTATGTGTGTGTGTATTAAGCATTTGAATAAATTATGACTGATTTCTCATGAAAAGTAATTCTTGAATTACAAAAATGAGTAAGAATCATGCCACCGAAAGTATTGACCATGGATAGCTACTATTTTCCCCAACTTTCTGTCAGCATTTGAATTCTACGTCAGAAAAACGACACGTCTTTTGCAGCTAACCAAGAGTCTTACCATCTTTTGGCATCTTCATGAGAATGAAAGTGCTGCTCTGACAGGCCACGAGCTATTGATCGGACGGCGCAATGCCTGGCGAATATGGTGTGTGGGGTGGAATTTCCCATTTAAGCCTTCCCAAGTAGGTTTTCACTCGTTTTCCAACACGTAACCCAGCCTTGTTATACTGCAAAATCACTTTGTCGTGTCTCTGCTTGTATTGTGGCTGTATGTCTTTTTTTCTCTCTCCTTGCTCTGCTTGGACGCATCAGTTGTATTTGATAGCAATTTCCCATGTTGGTTTTGGTTGGTCTGAGCAGCTCATAATAAATTACACCCAGCTGACCCCACCAAATGTTGAGCAGAATTTTCGGAACATAGATATTCGGCTTTGTTGTAGGGTTAATATAGTGTATTTACTTTTCATTGCCAGTCATGATAGAATAAAAATACTTTCCTTTTTTGCCTTGAAAGTGTTGTTCATATGTGACAAGACGCAGTTCGACGTCTCTAGGCTTCAAATCGTACAGCAACCAATATCCTTGCTTTTTAATCATTCCTAATGCTTCCAAACTTTTCAAAACTGTTGTTGATCAACTCCTAATGATTCTGCGAGTGCAGTTTGCTTGTAACATAAGTACTTTTTCCAATTCTTTGTCTTCAAACGTTTTCAGTGCTCCAGAGCGTTTTTTATTTTCCACGTAAAAATCATTATTTTTTAAGCGTCTTAACCAATCTCTGCATGTTGTTTTCAACAGAGTATGGTCGCCATAAATCTCAACAAAATTTCTGTGTGCTTCAGTGACAGATTTTTTCTGAATAAAATAATGCAGTAAAATTCCCCTCAAATACACTTTCTCTCTATTTAGGTTGTTTCATAGTGCAGTGTAACGAAATCCAACATTAAAAACGAAGTTGTTTACACTTCAACAAAATGACATACACTGAATTTTAAGATTGCTTTAGTACTTCCATATTAGATGCGTTACAATCTGAAACTACACGCACGCAGTTCTGGCAACGCTATCTTTTGGAAAACAGTGAGAACTTATTCAAGGTTCTAATCTAACATGTTTCATTCTTATTATAGCTTTATTAAAGAAGGAGATATGAAGAAAATTAAGTTGCGGTATTTTTACTTTTCTGTTGTTTAATTTTCTTTTGGTAATCATGTTTTACTTGCGTTCGACTTGTTAAACAACCGTTACTATAACTTCCGGCGTTCTTAATTCAAGTACAAATGATATGTCTATTCAAAATATTAATAAAATTAATGGATTCCAAGTATATTTGAAAAACTAGTTTATGTGGATTTTAGATGAAAATGTATGTTCGTAAGTAAGTATGTGTGTGTTGTGCATGTCTAATAGACATTGTTTTTGGTTTTTCGCTTGTTGATTTGTAACGTTTTTACGTACATACCATTTGTTTTAGATAAATATACGGCAGATACATTAAGAATTGATTTAATAAAGATTGGTGATATAATCAATGTCTATGATGTGTGTTTACAGCTGGAAATACCATTATTAGTTGGCCCTCGAAATACTTTCAAGATAAAGAATTATATTCTTTTCTAATTGGGTAGAAGTTGTAAAATTAAAGTTATGCCTAATTTTGTTGACTTGAGAATTTAAATTAAAGTTATGCCTAATTTTGTTGACTTGAGAAAATTTGAATTATTGTCTAAAAAGTAAATAACTTTTATATTCGTAGATACGGGTTTTTAGATTTTGTGATGTCTCTCCGATATTCTTTTTAAATACCGGCATCTGAATTGATGTTGGATTTATTTTCTTTTCTAATTATATCTCGTATTGTCTTGGACGTGATCATAAACATCATAGTATTACGAATAGCTTATTTATTAGAAAGAATGTTAAAAGGTAAAAATGCAATTTTTTTTTCTTAGAAATGCAATCGATGGTGTTTAATTTTGGACTTGTGGAATTTTAAGCTAGTTTTCTAACTCATAAAAATTTTATATAACAAGTTTCGTTAAATTATAAGATTAAGGAAAAAGTAAAAATGTTTAAATATGTCACAATTTTTCTTCTTCATCTAACTAATCTGAGCTACATACTCTAAGAGATCTGAGATAGAATTCTATGGCTAATCTTGATTTTATTTTTTATTTGTGATGAGAATTGAAATTACTTTGATCGATTTTGTTAACTGGCTTGCGATAAACTTTAAAATCTAATGTGCTATTGTTACATATTCATAAGATGTCAAGCAAAAGTAGAGATTAGTTTATTTCAAATTTATGTGTGAATTCGATGGTAGTTCCATGTTTGTTTTAATTATGTCTAATCGAATTATATTTCTGAGATATCATAAAATAATTTTATCTAAGTATATTAGGTACAAATAAATTTAGGTATTATTTCTTTAAATGGACCAGACTCTAAAGACTCTAAGAAAGGACACCAATAATAGTTTATTTACTAAGCGTCGCTTAGATGTGGCACAAGGCTGAATGTATGGAGTACCCAGTGAGGATCGAGTTCACTACTCAGTTGCAGTAGGTTTTAGCGAGACAAGCTTGCTAACCATTGCACCACGTCGGTGTTCCCAAGGACACCACTGAATTTTTGCTCATCAAAAATGGGTTGTGATTAGTTTACATTACATAGATTTATTATTTTATGGACTGGTAGAGGAAGTTTTCTTGTTTTTGTTTTTTTTTAGGTGGTTTATATAAAGACATTTTCTACCAGTATCTTTGTGTATAATGGTTTGATATTCTAGCTAACTATCATCTTGTTTTAAATGTTTGCATCCTCTGGAATAAGACCCAGTGTTTAATGTATGTTGGGTTGATGGTACCTAAGAACGGAATTAGGATTTTTGCAAATGCTTTAGCTAATTCATGGAGCGCAATGTTGAAGCTAGGCACAATGGGCTTAGTCAGTATATTGGGTTTGTCTCTTTTAAATAAGCCGTTAAGTGTGGATGTAGTAACTTGATATACTAGTAATCTAATTTAGGATATGTTTTCATTTTAAAATTTTTTTAACCATTTTGTTGAATTTCTGTGAATCTATATTTAGTGTTGGTTCATTTATGATTTTATGTGTGTGTCGAACCTGAAATATGATTGACCAATGAAAGTCAAACAACACAAAAGTAAAAAATACCAGAATATCTTTTTCTCTATATCCCATTCTATGATGAAGCGTTAATAAAAGTAAAACATATTAGATTTGTAAATGTTTTCTTCGTTTGTTATTTATCATTAGGTCAGAGTCCGATTCATTTTTTCCATCTATATTTGACACAAACTCATGTAGAAACAAGTATATAATAAATTGAATAAAAATTTGAATAGCTGAAAATAATAATAAAAATGTAAAAAAAAGAAATACTTATGAAATAAAATTTTAACTTTTACAAATAAAAGTAAAATCTGTGAAAACGAAAAAGAAACATTTTAGTGATGGAAGTAGAAATAAACACATGAACGTTTTAAAGTCACTTGGTGTATTGCATTTATAAGATTTATAGAAAAGTTAGGTTGGCAAAGATCAACTCTAATAAAGTACTAATTGAAATGCTACCATACAGGTGGTGTTTCTAGTCACCTACAGAAGATGAATATAATTTAGACGTGCACGTTTTCATATTTATAGACAAAATTCTCCCGTACACAAATATATATATATATATATGTGTGTGTGTGTGTGTGTGTGTGTGTGTGTGTGTGTGTGTGTGTGTGTGTGTGTGTGCGCGCGCGCGCGCTTTTATATAGTGGGGTGTATGGCAGATGTCAGTTCTACTTTTTGGGATAATGTGTGCTGCCACTTTTTACTTCCAGTGATATAAAATTTATGTTCAATGACCTAATTATTAGCTAATGCACGTGGAGCATTCTGACATGCCATAATTATTTTTTTTTTCAAAACGCTATCTTAGTATATTGAACGGCCATCCCAAAAAGCACGCTGTTCAACAGTGAAACAGAAGAAGTCGGCATCATTTACTGTTATTTGAGAATAATCGAATCACTGGGGTGAGTAACATATGGAAAAATGTAAAGGAATCGCAAAAATTTAAGAATGAAACACAAAGATGGAGAAAAATTATAAATTTGCTATCTTTATTTCTAACTTTTATTCTGAAAAACAACATTGCGTTATCAAACGTTTTCTATTGATTTTTGCCTTTTTCTCTCACATACTAGAGATTCTTCTTCTTCTTCTTCTTCTTCTTCTTCTTCTTCTTCTTCTTCTTCTTCTTCTTCTTCAATTAATATACATGACACACATGCTGTGTACTTACCTTAATCTATCTATCTATCTATCTATCTATCTATCTATCTATCTATCTATCTATCTATCTATTACCTTTTATCCACCCTTCTCTCTTTTTTATTTATCTCTATTCTCTCTCTCTCTCTCTCTCTCTCTATCTATCTATCTATCTCTCTCTCTCTCTCTCTCTCTATATATATATATATATATATATATATATAATGTGCGCGTGTGTATGTATGTATGTATGTATGTATCCAATCACCTTTGTTCAGCATTTGTTCTCATCAGGATTACTTCCATTGGCCACCAACGATCATATCTGTTCCAGTAGGGTACCATTGTGCAAAAAAAAAAAAAAAAAGAAAAAAAAACAGGTCGTAAGTCAGCCTTTCCCTGCGGGTCTTCTATGTTATTTTCTTTTGTTTTGTCTCAACTATTTCTTCCTGTATTCATCTTCGTTGATTTAAGACACATCAGGGTAAGCTGCGACAGGAAAACGGGTATTTGTATCCATTCAAAGTTATAAAACTGTAATATAACTGTCAAGAAGAATATTTGTTTGCGGTATTTTTTAAGGTAACAACCGCTTAAATTTTATTTCTTAAGTAGGTTTCTTTTTAAATTGGAGATTCAATCAATGATATAGCAGGATGTTACAAACCTACTGATTCTCTTAGCCATTACGTTACACAAGAGTATTTATGTTATTGTGCATTGTTACATGTGTTTTTGGAATAACTTCTTAATTTTTTGTTTCAATTTCTCCATTCTCTTCTTTTTTCATGAATTTCTTTTTTCATTTTTTCTATTCTTTTCTATTTCCATTCTTGTATTTGTCTATTCTGTGTTTTTTTTTTGTCATCCTATTTTTTCTATTCTTTTCTTTTTTTCCATGCTTTTCTTTTTTGTCGTTTTATCTCCTTTCATCCACTAAAAAGAAGCACTGGCTTTGAGAACATAAATATAAAGAATAGGTAAATGAAAATGAAATAAAAGATTTATTTTAAAAGAGTAGTGAAGATTTTTGTAAATTTACCTTTTTCTTTTTTCCTTTTTATTTTTGCCACTGAAGGCACATATTGATTAAAAGAGGTAAGCGTGCTAGAAATTGAGCAACTGTTCACTTAAGTAGATGTACTACAAGGCAGCAAGATGGTGGTCCGATCGATTGATGGAAAAAAGTAGGTACAAAAACACATATATCTCATACGTCACATATACATCCACTGACACACACACACACACACACACACACACACACACACACACACACACATATATATATATATATATATATATATATATAACATAGCTATCTGTTATTTTTCTGACATATTGTCGCCTATGTTGTAAAATACCCGAAGCAAAATACAAGTAGAGACAGACCATTAAAAAGAATAATAGCATTTGATTGTGTGTTCGGACTAAAGGAGAAATGAATAGAAATACAAAACCATCTCACTAAAATTAGATTTTGTAAAAAATGTATACAAAAGCAAAAAGAACAAAATGAGCAAAATTTCAAAAAGGCTGGTATTAACTACTACATACATAGTTAACTGATCTTAACCATACTGAAATATTCTGTGAATTGTATTCCTATGCATATAGATAGCAAGATTTTAAGTTTATAATATTTTTAATTTTCATTGGTTTACTTTCATTATAAAGAGGTCTATTTTTACTATCCTTTCCAAAAAATCGCTTAATAAAACCTGTTAAAAAATCCAACTCAGTTGAGTTCAAGCAATCTATTAAAGAAGGACCCAGTCCAATTTGCTGAGTTTGTGCAATCTGTTCCACGTCCAGTCCTCATCTTTTCGACTCAAAAGATTACTCCTATTCTAATCTGTAGAACACAACTCATCAGTTCATGAAACCACAAATTAAAATTTACTGAGCTCATTCTTTTAAATAACAATCAATTACAAAGTTTTGTACCTTGATATGAGTTTAATTACTCTCTGATACTAATTTTTTAATTTCAATCAACCTGTTTACCAATGCCAGTCTGTTCAAGTACTGTGTCCTGCTAGATTCAAACTTGAGTTTCAATACCAGCCTCTTGAGCCCAAACAAATATATTTAAATGATCAAATTAAATTTAAATTCCACGCTACTTAAATCAAGAAATATGTTGAAATAATTATATCTAATAATTATAATCTACTTAGCTCAAATAATTTGTTTGAACTAACACATAAACCAACGTGAAGATTTATAGCCAACACAGCCTTTTCAGGAAATATCAAATGCCAATATTATATCTTCAAATTATCTGATTAGGTAAGTTCTATTATTTTGAGTTAAAATGTTCCGTTCATATAAACTTCAGTTTATCTACGCATAGTTCAAGCAATCTTTTAAGGTGATATTAATTTTTAATATCATTAATTCAAATAAATTGTTCAAGTTATTATCAATTATAATCAACTAAATTCATTCAATGTGCTCAAATAACCACATATTCCAATCAAACAATCTCAGACAATCAGTTTATGTATAGTTTTAATGTGAGGAATTAGAGCAGTTTAATCAAGTAACTACTAGTTTCACACAATCTATTCATATAAACTTCACTTATTATTAGAATAGCTCATACAATAATTCCAACGATCATGTTCTAATCCGCTGTGCTCAAATAATCAGATCTGTAACGAAGATTCTTTAAAACAAATGTACAAAAATCTATTCATATAACCTTTAATTCCAATATGCTTATTTTAAACAACCTGATTAAGTAACTTCCTATTGTCTTGTTATAAGCTAAAATCTTTTGTTTAATGAAACTCCAATATAAATATACCGCATTAGCTATTCAAATAAGTTACAAATATACAAGTTGTATACAAGCAATCATTTAAGGTAATCTAACAGGCTAGATGTGCGTTGTTGTGCAGGGGATATCGGCTCGGAAGGTGAGCCGAGTTCGAATTTAGGTTGAATTTCTTGCATTCACTAACGCGCAAATACCTTTGGAAGAAATGTATTAATCAGTATTTTCTCTTGAGTTATGGGTTAAATAATAAGACAGATTAGGGTTCTATAGCCTGGACTGGCAACCAGTCTACCGCAGAAAGTCAAGGCAACCTATTTTAGGATAATCTTCTGCCGAGACTCGATCGGCCAAGCGTGTATCACGTACGGCACTTAACTGACTGACTGAATAGGCTGAGCTAAACATAAAAATAATCTGTAGCAATTCCGATTTTTTCAGGTGAATTCGAATTCCTATCTTCTGAATTCAAACAATCTTTTCATGTATCATTCCATTCAAGGAGCACTTTTACATAAGTAACAATTTCACATATCAGTCGGTTAGTTAATTTTCATAAGTGAAACATGCTTGTGCGACTATGTCTCTTTTGAACTATGACTGACTAGGCAGAGCATTTTCTCGCAGTAGGTTGCCATTTCTTTTTGTGACAGACTAGTTGCTAACCCAAACTATAGAACTCAATCTGCCTTGTTATTCAACCCAGAGCTAGAAGGCGAAGAGATATATTCATACCATTCCCAAGTATAAGTGAATGAAACAAATTCAAATAGAATTTGAACTTGGTTTCTGATTTCTTATTCCGAGCCGAAATCGGCTTTTCGATTTCTCATTTGAAATCCATATCCGTTTCTCTCCAATGTAAATATACTGAGCTGAAACATTCTTTTAAAACAAACTACAATTTCAATCTGCTGAATTAAAAAAATATTGCTCAATATCAAGTAAAAACAAATTAATTTCTGCCGAGTCAATTATGTCTCTTTAATAAAACATTGATTCCTATAAACAAAGCTCATTCATTTTGTTTAAGTTATCTCCAATTTTGTATGGTAACTTAGAATTTTCTGTCCAATTAAGAACTATTTCCAGACTGCTTAGCTTACAGATTTTGTTGAAATTATGATCTATTCAAGTAGTTTAATATCAATGAGGATGTGCGTTGTAGTGCAGCGGATATTGGGGAGCCAAGTTCGAATTCTAGTTAAATTCATTACATTCACTTACGCACAAATGCCCTTGGAAAAAGTATTAATCCGTCTCTTCCTTCCATTTATGATTTAAATAATAGAACAGATTGGGTTCTATAGCCTTGGCTGGCAATCAGTCTACCGCAGAAAGCAATGGCAACCTACTGCTGGATAATCTTCTGCCCAGTCTGTCACGTCAATTTCAAGACATGGCCGCCTAAAGTGTGTATTACGTATGGCACTTAACTAACTGACTGAATATCAATCAATTAATTCAAATAACCTTACAAGTAACTTACAATTTCAATATATTGAGTTCAAATAATTTCCATTTTTAATTTGCTAAATTCAAACAAGCTCTTTGACGAAACGCAATATACTGACGTTTAACAATCTGTTCAAGTAACTTCCAATAGTTGAGCCATAATTGAAAATTTACTAAATTAAAAAACAATCTGTTCAAGTTACTTCCATTTATCTGCTTATTGTAAACGAATTTCTCAAGTAACCCCCATTTTCAATATGATGAGCTCAACAATCTTTCTGGTAATCTCCAATATTCTCAAACTTAAGTACGGATATACTCTAAATTAAAAATTAAAATATCTTCAAGCAAGATTGAATTCCACACTGCTGATCTGAAACAATTTATCAAACTCAAATACCAATACATTCAGCTCAAGTAATATGTTCAAATAATCACCTACTCCAACCTGATCAACCTAAATATTCTGATCATGTCATATTAAATTCTAATTTGCTACGCCCAATCATTTCAAATAACCAACAACTTCAATCTCCCCAGTGAAAATATAAAGAAAGAATTCTAAAATTGTAATATTATGCATTCAAACCACCTCTTCATGTAACTATCTGCTGAGCTCAATCTTCTTCAGTAAGAAATTACTTGAGAATCTCAATCATAAGTAACTTCAAATTATAATACGTCAGCTCAAATCGACTATTGAAATGACTTCCAGTTCTAATTTACTGACTCAATTAATATGTTAAATTAACTCCCAATAACTTTACCCTCAAGTTTAAACTTAGCATATAAAATATTTCAAGTAAATATTAATACTAATTTGCTATGGTCAAAAGAATATGTTGTATTAACCTCCAATTATTACGTCCTCGCTAATTTTTTAAGAAAAATAATGTTTTATTTAAATAAAATAGTAAAGAGAATGTCACTAAAATGTCTATCGCTAGCCAGAATTGTTCCCTTTTATTTGTTCTTATTTTCGTTTTTTTTTTTTTTTTTTTTTTTGCAGCATTTGAATTCCACGTCGGAAAAACGTTACGTCTTTTGAGGCTGACCACAAGTCGACCCATTTTTTTGTCATCTTCATAAGAATAAAAGTACTGTTCAGCCAGGCCATAAGTCATCGACTGAAACAAGTCACAATCGGACGGGGCAATGTCTGGTGAATAAGACGGTTGGATTAAGACTTCACATTTAAGCATTTCCAAGTAGATTTTTACTCGTTTTGCAACATGTGGCCCAGCGTTGTCATGTTGTAAAATCACTTATCGTGTATTTGCTTGTGTAGTGGCCCCTTTTTCATTCAATGCTCGGCTTTAGTCGATAGGGATTTCCTGTGATGTCGTTTTGGTTGGTTTGATCAGACAAACTAAACCTATTTGATCCCACCAAATGCAGGGTATATTAGAATCATGGGTATTCGCTTTTGCCACCGATGTTGATCATAAGCGGGCTTACCAAACGATCTTCTATGCTTAGGGTTATCATAGTGTATCCATTTTTCATCGCCAGTCACGATACAATGCAAAAACCTTTTCTTTTTCTACCGTTGAAGCAGCTGTTTGCATGTGACAAAACACCGTTCAATGTCTCTCGACTTCATCATATACGACACCCAATGTCCTTAGTTTTGAATCATTCATAATGCTTTTAAAGATTTCAAAATCGTTGCGTGATCTTCTTATGACTATGCAACTTCAGCTCACTCCTGAATCTTCATGAAATAATGCCTCCTATTCTTCGTTTACAATATTTTTTCGGTACGCCAGAGCATTCATCACCTTCAACATTAAAATCATTATTTTTTGAAGCAACTAAACCAATCTCTGCATGTTGTTCCGATAGAAAATGGTTATCGTAACTCTCAACAAGAATTCTTTGTGTTTCAGCTGCAGATTTTATTTGAATAAAGTAATGCAGTAAAATTTCCCGCAAATATACTTTCTTTGGTTCGAAATCCGACATGTTAAACGCTATTAAAACCAAGTTCTTTACTTTTCAGTAAAACGACATGCACTGAATTTCAAGCATGCTTATAATACTTGCTCATAGATTCATTACCATTTAAAATTACACGCACGCAGTTCTGGGAATGTCATCTGTTGGAAAACAGTGAGAACTTCTTTAAGGTCTCTAATATAACCATTTAAATTCAAATAATTTATTCTAGCAAACAAAATTATTATCAGCTTTCATATAATCTATTCAAGTAATCCTCAATTAGTAAACTTATCTCGGACAACATGTCCAAATAAACACATATTATACTTTACTTTTCTTCAACGGTACATGATCTAGTAGATAAAACCGCTAGTTGAATCCAGTGACTTGACCAAAAGAGTTGTGCTTGGATACAGCAGCAATTTAAGGTAAAGGGAAAAAACTCATACTGAGACGTATGAAAGAGACGTATGAAAAAGAACTAAAGCAGTCAACCCCAGCGAACGCAATAAAGGGCTCAGTTCAAACTTCCAAGGTCAAGGCGTACAACGATCGAAACCTCGTGAATAGGCAACAAAGATGAGGATAATAGGTCGCGCAATGTAAATAGTGTTAATAATTACAAACCTCATCTCAAATATAGACAACTATATATTACAGAGTTAAAAAAAATACTTGCAAGTAATTCTAATCAGATAATAGTGTAAACATTTTTAAGCAAACTCAAGTACTATTAAAAAAGAATCACTTCAAATGAAATTCAGCTTCAAATTGCTGAACTTCAAACAATCTGTTAAACTAATCTTAAATTCAAATCAGTTCAGCTCAGATAACCTGTTCATGTTATCTTAAATTCGATTCAACTAAAGCCAAATGATCTCATCATGTAAATCCAATTCTTAATTTCTAAATTAAAATAATCTGTTAAAATAATATAGTTTTAATCTGCTAAATTCCATTATGGTAAGTTCAACTAAATAGTTCAAGTAACTTAAAAATTTTAATCCACTGAGAATAAAGAATTCTGTTACAATACTCTCGTGTTTAATCCGCTGTTAAAAAAATATGATCAAATAATAATCCCTAAGTGGAGTACAGTAAGTTAAAAAAGTATCTTCAACTGACGTTCCATTCTAATCTGATAAGTTAAATAAATTTTACAATTTCATACATCTTTCCTCTAAAATCAGAACATAATAATGTGTTAAAATATTAGTGAGTACGATGTCGAGTGGATGCATGTGTATCTTTATGTGCGAAAAATAGAGTTTGTGTGATTTTAAGCTTGTGTGAGAGAGAAAGTGTGATTATTTGTGCATGTGAAAGTATGTATATGTGTATGCTTTTAAGTGTGTATGTGTATAAATGTGTTCTTTGGCATGTTTGTAAATCAAGGGATAGATTTCATATGAATGACTACAAATTTTTTGACGTCGGTATATGATTTAAAAAATAAAATAAAGCGAACAAAAAATCATACGAAAATAAAACATATTCCAGTAGTATGGAAACGTCTAATATATAGCTTCTTTTGAAAGATATAGATGCATTTACGGCGTTTTCAATTAATTTTTTCATGATCTCCAAGCAAGAAGTGTAGTGAATATGTTGTATCCGTATGTTAGGCTCAAAGGAAGTCCGGGAAATAAATAAGTCTCGAGAAATTTCCGGGATCTGAGAAAATTTGTATCCATTGAAACGTATGTGCTTAGTGGTGCAGTGAATATCGACTCGGAACGACAAATCAGGGAACCGAGTTCGAATTCCAGTTGAATTCCTTGCATTCACTTACGCACAAATACCCTTGGAAAAGGTATTAATCTGTCTCTTCCATCCAGTTATGTGTTAACAAATAGAACAGATTGGTTTCTATAGCCTTGCTGGCAACCAGTCTACCGCAGAAAGCAATGGCAACCTACTGCGAGATAAACTTCTTCCCAGTCAGTCATGTCTCTTTCAAGACATGATCGCCTAAAGCGTGTATCACGTATGGAACTTAACTGGCTGATTCATATATGGCATGAACATTACAATTTTTGACATATGACTAGTTTATTCATAAAGGTTGATTACTATAAAAAAAGATAAGGTTTAAAAAATGTATCCGTTATTAAATCTTTTTTATCAGAAGTTCTAACCCCGTTGTGTTCAAGTGTCTACCTGTGTTCAGTATTTTATTTTTTCTACCACTTGTATCTCATGTAGACAGGGCCGGCCCTAAGTTTACTGACACCCCGTGGAAGCTGAACTTTTGTGCCCTCAGACTAATATTTTTAAATTTTCATAAGGAGAAAAACTGAAAATATTGAATAACTACTTTATTAAAATATACAATTTAATACATGTCAAAGAAAACATCCATTATTCTAGCTATAACTCTCTTCTAGTCTTTAGATCTGAAAATCTTTCATAGAAATTTCTTTTTTACAGGATAAATTCTACTGACAAAAATAGCCAAAGAATGTAATCTGTTTTGAGTCATGGACGACAACAAGTATATTTTCATAACCTTTAATTTAATAAAACTTCTCTTTCCAGTGACCATAGCAACGGGTAGAGTAAGCACTAATCTCAATGAAATCCACAGATTTAGTATGACGTCCTGTAACTTATTAGTGTTTATGAATCTAATGACTTTTAACTTAAATTTTAGATCTTCAGGAAATAACTTTTTTGCAATATTGAGTTCAGCCAAGAGATGACAATTTGTTTAGAAGATCCCAAAATCATGGCATGGCAGAATGATTGCAACCTCAGCCTTGGTAGCACTCCGGTAGACTGCCGATGTTGCCAGTATCTTGAGCCAGTCCTTCATGTAGAGACACTGTGCTCAGTGAACATGATGTTCAATTCGTACGGTCTTCATGATCCTTGGCTCTCACCCAACTAGAAATGCCTTCTGTGGTCATTTTCGCTCTCCAACATCGAAACCATTCGCCTTTCAGTTGATTACTGGTAAATGTTTGCTGTACAACTCACCTCTTGATTAACAGTATGATAGCGAATCTCTAAATAAAAGAGAGTGAGGGATAGTTGAAGCGAAACTGAGAGAGTTATAAACTGACAAAGATAGAAAATTATAGAAGACACGAATAATTAAACATACATTTGCAAAGTAAGATTATCTACCTTCGGGTGCCATCCTTTCTTAGCGTATGATATTGGTTATCTAAGGGAAACAGAGAGACAGACACATAAGTGAACTCAGCAAAACAACTCGGGGAGACACAAATAAAGATATATACGATTTACTAATTGTAATACCAATAGATAATATCAGTTCCATGCTTAGAATTTTAGCCAATCTCTAAAAAAGAAATATTATTCGGCACTCATTGACCGAGCAGCCAATGATATTATCGTTTGAAATTTAAAAATCTCACTATTAACACACTTTTTTCAGGAAAAAATCCAGTAACTTTTATTGTCCTTCCGAGTATGCATGGGGCCTCACTAATATTTTGTTTGGAGTAGAATAAAATATTACTATATTGATTATGTAATTTTCTCTTCGAGTTAAAACATGTGCTATTTATTTCAGTTGTTACTGTTGTTGAAAATACTCAAGTGATGGGGTTTCTGTTATTTGGTAAAGTTCTTTGTGTTTCACTAGTGTCAATGCAAGAGATTAAAGAAAGGATGATCTTCTTTAAGACCTACTAGATTTGTTCCCATCGTAGCTACCTTTGAACATCAATACTTAGCAGTATATTAATAATAGCAATGCCAGACGAAGCATCATGTTCATATTAATATTTTGCATTATAATCAACTAACTATTTCATGTTATAGACCGAGATCAATAATAGCAAACTATGTGGGTGGTGTAAATGTTATCAGTGCAAAACCCAAATTCCGAGTTTGAAAGTTACATTAATTTCACTCGAGGGAAAAGCTTGAATCCATCTCTCCTTTCCATATCTATGAATAAAATAGTAGAGTAGATCAGTAGTAAGATATCATACTAAGAAAAGAACGCTTAATTCAGACTGTCTTTTAATAGATCACAGGCTACTGCAGGAAAGCAAGACAGACGATGAGGAAGACAAGTGAACTTAAGTGAACTTAAAAAATGGATGGTGATGAATAAATAAAATTTAAACTGAAAGTGAGTAACAGACATATATACATATTTTAAATAAAAAATGAAACTGCTAATAAATCCGAACGTCATTATTTTCATATTGCTGGACGCAGTAAAACAAAAGTAAAATTATCTATAAACATATTTTCTCATGAACTGAGGTTATTCAGTACGATAATATTGATTTAACAATAAGAAATAATATAAGGAACTGCATAAACAATAAACATAAGAGAGGAAACAAAAAATAAGAGACGAGTAAACCTATTTATTGCTGCAGCAAGTTTCAAAATCGGAGGAAATATTTGAAATTTTGATAAGCGCTGAAATTTTACATGAATGCACAAAAAATGTTATGTCTTTAGGAAAAACTGGTAATAATTAGTTTTAAAACCCAAAAGAAAGTCTTAAACAGGAAAATGAAATAATAAGTAAAAGCAGGCACATAAATAAGTACATACTTTGTCACCTCAGCACTAATTTAAAATAAACATATGAACGAAATAAATATAAGAAACAGTAACTTTAAATAAAGAAACAGACGATATAAATATAATATAAACTACAAACGTATATATAAGCATAAAACCAAGCAACAATAAATTTTTCTCTCGTATTGTTACACCATGTACAAGGCTTGGGGTCACTAGATGTAGAGTGTTATGTTACGGGATCATTTATACGGATAGAATTGGAAGATAACGGTTGATTCTAAACTTCAACAGATTAAGATTATAGTGACCATGGAAATATCCTCTTGAAAGTTTGTTCTATAGGGTCGTGGATCGCTGTAAGAATGTAATTATATGTTCAACTTTCTACAATTAACAGTTTATCTCCACCAAAATCAAATAGAAAACCTAAAATGAAGCAACTCTTGCACAATATCAATAGCAAAAATTGTAAATTACGCTAAGGGAAAAGCTGGAAATAGACAATTTTAAAACCAAAACAAATTATTAAGCCAAAAAATAAATAAATAATGGGTAAACGTTGGAACATAAAAAAATACTTACTTTGCCATATAAGCAATCAAAGGAACACAAAATAAACTTAAAATAAATACAAACATGAATAGAAGCATACACACATAAACCTAAGCAACAACAACATTGATAATAATAATAATAATAATAATAATAATAATAATAATAATAATCCCTTACTATTCTGCATATCATTAATAGCACTAACCAGTCAACTTAACAAGACAGAATGTGGTTATAAAATAGGACAAAAGAAAATAAGCCATCTATTTTACATGGATGACGTGAAGTTATATGCTAAGAATGATAATGAACTGGAAGGTCTTCTGCAAACTGTAAAATGCTTCAGCGAAGACATTGGAATGAAATTTAATTTGAATAAATGTGCTAAAGCTACAGTTTTACGTGGATCAATACAAGAAACATCCTCAATTAGCCTAGACCCTGCTGTAACAATAAAAGAATTGAAACCAGAAGAAGCTTATAAATACCTAGGTGTAAATGAGAGCGAAAACATTCACCATAAAAAAATGAAAGAAATAGTGCGTAAAGAGTACTATAGAAGGCTACGAATGATATTAAAAACTGAATTAAATTCACAGAACAGAGTTATGGCCATTAATAGCCTTGCAATCCCAATTGTCCAATATAGCTTTAACATCTTAAACTGAACTCTAAACGACATCAGGCGAATGGATGCTAAAACAAGAAAGCTTCTTTCTAAGCATAAGATGCATCATCCAAAGGCTGATGTAGATCGTCTATACATACCCCGTAAAGAAGGTGGAAGAGGTCTTATTCAGCTGGAATTGTCATACAAGACAACAACTATTGGCTTACTAACATACATAGAAACAACAAAGGATTGGATGTTACAATTCGTAAGGCAACATGAAGAAAGAAAGAAAAAATATTCAATAATAAAAGAAGGCAGTAAATTCAAACAAGATTTACAGTTAGTAGATTCTGTAGAAAAGCAAAACAGTAGCCAAGAACCAACTATTGCGGCAAAGAATATGAAAATGAAAGCCAAAGATAAAGCTCTTGAAAAGATGAAACAGCGCTGGCAAGACAAACCTCTGCATGGCCAATATCCAGTACGTGCCAATAAATCCAATGTTGATAAAGTTAATACTCATCGATGGTTACGTGCATCTGGATTAAAGTCTGAAACTGAAGGATTTATACTTTCAGCACAAGACCAAAGTCTTTTCACGAGAAACTTTCAGGCAAATATTATGCATAATAATATGGATCCAAAATGCAGGTTTTGTGATAAACACCAAGAAACAATAGACCACCTAATCTCAGGCTGTTCTGTGCTTGCCCCAAACGAATATAAAAATTGCCACGATAGAGTTGGGCAATATTTACATTGGGCAATGTGCAAACATTATGGAAAAGCTGTAAACAAACACTGGTATGAACATCATCCAGCACCGGTTACAGAAATAGAAGATGTAACCATTCTATGGGATTACACCATCTACACAGACAGAAAAATTGAAGCAAACAGGCCAGACATTATTGTTAAAAACCAGAAAGAGAAAACTTGCCTATTAATTGATATGGCTTTCCAGCGGATTGTAACACAGCAACCAAGGACTTCGAAAAACTCTCAAAATATAAAGACCTGGAAATTGAAATAGAAAAAATGTGGAAACTGAAAACAAGAATCGTGACAGTGATAATAGGTGCACTGGGAGTGATAAAAAGACACAAAACAACACATTAAAAGAATCCCTGGAAACCCCAGCTTAAGAGATATACAAACAATTGTCTTATTAAGTACAGCCCACACGTTAAGGAGAACTTTGTCTATGTAATGCTAAGGATGGTAGGGGAGATAGAAAAAACATGAAATGGGACCATAACAACCTGCCTTAGGTCTTCCCGCAGACTTGGTTGGTAGTGCGCCCAGAGCAGAAATCGAAATATGATGAAAACTATAATCCAACTTTCTACAAAATAATAATGATATATTATTGTCATTATAGCACCACTAATTCAAATAAGAAGTCGAAAAGATGCAAGATACATGTGTCTGCGTGTGTGAGTGTGTATGTATATGTGTATGCGTACATGCGCATGCATGCGTACATGCATGCATAGGTATATAGGCCGATATATGTATGTATGAATATGTGCATATTGAAACATTAAAAACACGCTGACATATCTACGAACTAAATTAACTCAATATATCAACCATATTTTTGAAAGAAATGAGGGAAAAATAGAAAACTAACAAGCGACCACGAAGCAAAAGAACAAATGATTAAAATAACGTATACACGTGCGCACACCTGCAAAAACAGGAAATGTGCGCGCAAGCGTACATACACACAGATGCACGCAAAAATACTTCAACAGTATAAAAACAGCAATATTAACAGTTGAGAAAACCCCTAAAGCTTGGACGGTTAAATCCCCTTTCGAAACACTCGATTAGGGATGCTAAAAGTAGCATCAGTCAGTTAAAGAACAGACATTTTATTTTATTTATATAAATTTTGTTTATGCTCTATCTTTGATATCGAGCAGTTTCATACTAAGTATGCTTACCTTAAATGACTTTCTATCAGTATTCCACTGACTGTCATCAATTTTTGACTTCATACAACCTTCCACATAGTTACTATATATGTATATATATATATATATTACATTAATATTAATGTAATTAATACTAATTAAGATAGGATTTTGGGATTTACCTACCTGATTTTTCTTTTGGATTAATATATATATATATAGTATGTGAATTAATAAATAAGGGTATACACTCAAGTATATATATATATATATATATATATATATATATATATATATATATATATATGTATTATTCACGTTTTAATAAAAGTGCTTAATATAGATTGTAATATGCACCTGATGAGCGCATATTACATGAAACTCTGAGTTGTGCCACTGACGTAGGATAGTAAGTATATATATATATATATATATATATATATATATATATATCGCTTTGAAAATTGTGCTAGCACCAAACTCTAACATTCCCACTTCTCTTTCAGCTTCAAGAACACTAACATGGCAGCTTCCAATTATGACACAGGAAATGAAAATGTACTCCATGCTTGTGGCACATGTCATCACCTTGTGGCTATTTTTCAGTGCACCTACATCGCTATTGATTTAAACACAAGATCAGTTTAAAGTAGGTTTAACGGCAATACTGTGGTAAATTTGTCCAAGCTTACTCGTCACTTCACCTTTTGACGACGCCTCAGGAATCACGTAACACTACCGAGTGATAACTGGCTCTTGAAGGAAAACATGAGAAACAAGATGTAACCCGATTCCACAGAGGTACACATAAACTTTAAAATATTCGTTAAGGTTTTGAAGCCGTGAGCAAAGAGAACTGTAACCTACACCTCAATTTCTTTCTGCAGTGTCTGCGTATCAATGCTATATAGCTCAACATCAATGTACTAGATATGGTGAAAAACCTCCAAATTAATTGATGGTTACATGCAAATCTCTCCCACATGGCCTACGTTGCCCTGAAATGAATCCGGGAATGTTTACAATATGAGGATTCATAAAATGTAACCTGTTAAATCTACTGATTATCAACTATTTCAGTGACATAATCGAGAGAGAAATCTTCCCTTGACCCAACAATACTAAAAATGACTTCAAGGTTGTAATTGTGTACCGAATGCTTAACTTGAAAGAAATTAATTTGAGCCATGCATACTGTCACTTTTGAGTGACCGGGAGAGTAAACATTTTATTCAATAATATCCCAGGTTTAACATATTGTAAATAGATTTTCAGAGTTGATCTAATACGCGGTAAATTATTTTTTTACAGTTGAAAACGTGGGTACATTACTTTGAAAAAATACTTTTTTCCAGTGGATATTTTTACCCTTCTTTCATTTTTTACTCTTTTCCAAAATACATGACACAAAATGTATATACGAATCGTCAAACTAAGCAAATTTCAGCAATTCTCATATATATATATATATATATATATATATATATGTGTGTGTGTGTGTGTGTGTGTGTGTGTGTGTGTGTGTGTTATTATTAAATTTATTCATGCTATCTTTTTACAAACATATTTTATTTATATCTGAATTTTTGCATATAACTATATTTATCTATAAACTTTCTCCGTTAAAATATTGTGTATATTGACAAATGCTATCTATCTTAGTATGTTCATCCACTCCTGATCAAAAATTTAAGACCACTTAAAAATCTTTAAAAAGAATTTTTTTTTACAGATAGATTTTAAACTCCTACCACTTAAGGTTATCAATACTACAATCTAAAATGTTATGGAAACAAAAAGCTACATTCCAAACATTTTATTTAGAAATTTACATTTTTATAAAATGAGGCGATTTACGCATGATCAAAATTATAAGACCAGGGGTATAAATTGTTAGATCTATGGTAATTCCAATGTTTTTAGTTCAGTTAGAGATTAGTAATCACTGCGTGAAGGTGTTTCCATTCCTAAAGCAAGTAAACTTACCAAAATCGAGCGTTCTCGAATTCTAGAACTCTATAAGCAAGTTTTGTCACAGCGGGCGATCGCAGCTAAGGTAAATCACAGTAAAATTGTGATTTGAAACTTTCTAAAGAACAGTGAGAATTATGGAAAAGCAAAATCCTCTGGTAGGCCCTCAAAAATTTCTCCTGCATTGAGTAAGAGAATAAGACGGGTTGTTATGAAAGAGGGGGGGGGACTTTCTTCTAGTCAAATTAAGGCAGTCACAGATGCTGATTGCAGTCCTGTGACCATCAGACGACACTTACGACAAAAAGGCATGGTAAATAAAAAGCGTGAACAAATTCCTCGGCTGCTTCTACGTCACAAGGTGGACTGCTTAACGTTTGGTTGTGAATACTAAACATGGTACGTTGAGAAGTGGAAGAAAGTCCTGTTTTCTGATGAGAAACATTCAATCTAAATGGTCCTGATGGCTTCCAACGATATTGGCATAACAAAAACATGCCTCCTGAAATTTTCTCCACACGTCATTGTGGTGGAGGGTCCCTAATGGTATGGGGTGCCTTTTCTTACAGAGGGACGATGGAGCTCCAGGTGGTGCAGGTTTGTCAAACAGCGGCTGGTTATGTTAGCATGCTACAAAAAGCATCATTGATGATGGAGGGCCATCATTTGTGTGTGGATGAATGGTTATTCCAACAGAATAATGCTGCAATCCACGCTGCAAGACGGACCTTGACCTTTCTACAAGAAAATGGGATCCATCTCTTGAGACATCTTGCATGCTCACCAGACTTGAACCCAGTTGAAAATGTTTGAGGATGGATGACAAGAGATGTTTATCGAAATGGCAAACAATATTCAACAAAAAATTAACTTTGTGAAGCCATCTTCAGAAGCTGGAGCAACCTCCCCCGCACCTTAATGGAAACGCTTATTTCTAGCATGCCTGACAGAATATTTGAAGTCATCAAAAGCAGTGGAGGTAGAACTCATTATTAAATTTGGTTGTTGAATGTTTTCATACACTTTTCATACACTTTTTGAACAATTTCATAGAATTTTTGTCTCTGGTCTTATAGTTTTGATCATGTGTAAATCGCCTCATTTTATAAAAATGTAAATTTCTAAATAAAATGTTTGGAATGTAGCTTTTTGTTCCCATAACCTTTTAGATTTTTGTATTGGTAACCTTAAGTGGTAAGAGTTTAAAATATATCTGTAAAAAAATATTTCTTTTTAAAGATTTTTAAGTGGTCTTAAAATTTTGATCAGGAGTCTATCTATCTATCTATCTATCTATCTATCTATCTATCTATCTATCTATCTATCTATCTATCTATCTATCTTTGTTCCTCTTTCTTTCTAGCACGTTTTATATCAGTTTGTTCTTATTTATTCCACTCCATTAATTAATTGTTAAATCAATATTTATTTATTTTTATTTCTTTTTCCTTTCTTCCGTTTTAAAAATTTTTCTTCCTTCTATGTCATATTGTGATACTATCTACATGAACCTATGCTTTCTTTGATTATTACCTGGTGAACATTAATGATTCTAAAAATGCACGTTTCTGTATTAATTTTTGCAAGGATTATCTTTAAAGAACAAATAAAAGTTACTAAAAACGGTCAGGATTCATTCATCAGAGCGATTTTTAGTTGAATCTCGAATTAAATTCCTTCTCATGTTTTATTTGTTCCTTTCGTTACATTATCTATTTTATTTTTGTCTAATTATATTTTTTCTGGGTATGGTTTTACGCAGCACTCACCTCAGATTTCGAAGAGGTGTCCCTTTACCACATTCGACATAACATCATTTGTAGGTGAGAGGGATGTGAATATATCTGGCAACGCATCAGTGATCAAGACAGATCCATTACACCTACCGTCATATCGTGTGACGCTGAAATTCTGCTGCATTCGAGGTCATTTAGTACAATCATTTTTTTAATATGACTTATTTCAATATATCGATGATGTCAGAATAAGCAGACGTCAATTCCTATCATCGTTTTAAAAAGAAAATTACCATCGATTTGGAAATCTTTTTCTTGCTCTTCTATACAGAGAATTTTCAACTGACTATCTATCTATCTATCTATCTATCTATCTATCTATCTATCTATCTATCTATCTATCTATCTATCTATCTATCTATCTATCTATTAATTTGTCTATTTTATGTCATAATGAAGCTGAGAATAAAATATTGTTAACCGAATTAGAATAAAAGCAAATTTTGTAGAACAAGGAAACATTCTGGAAGCTAATTTCACAAAATGTACTGTGTATTATTGTCTAATGTGTAACGACAAATACCTGATACAATAAGTGAAATGTGCAATACTTTATTATTAGGACCTTGCATAATTTCTCACTGTTTACCAAAAGATGACGTTCCCAGAACTGTGTGCATGTAAATTCAAATGGTAATGCATTTATATGGAAGTACTACAAGCAATCTTGAAATTAAGAGTATTTCATATCATCGAAGAGAATCCAGCTTTGTTTTCATAGCGTTAAACATGTCAGATTTCGTACCAAAGAAAGTGTATTTGCAGGGAATTTTACTGCACTGCTTTATCCAAAAGAAATCTGCAGCTGAAGCACACATGGTTTTTGTTGAGAATCATGGCAACCATGCTCTGTTAGAAGCAACATGCAGTGATTGTTTTGGATGGCTCAAAATAATGATTTTTATGTTGACGATCAAGATCGATTTGGCACAATGAAAACGTTTGAAGACAAAGATTTAGAGGCATCACTTCATGAAAATTCGTGTCAGGCACAAGCTGAACTTTCAGAATCATTGGGAGTTGATCATACAACAGTTTTGAGTTTGGAAGACATCGAAGGACGTTTTGTCATATGTGAACAGGTGCTTCAACGGCAAAAAAGGAAAAGTATTTTTTTTTATTTTATTGGGATCCGCGATGAAAAGTTTATACACTAATCCTAAACGGAGAAGATCGTTGGGTAAGCCCTGCCATGCATCAACATCGGCGACAAAGTGAATATCTATGATTCGAAACTTCCGCCCGATATTTCGTGCAATTAACTAGATGTAGATTATTATGATCTATTCAAACCAACCGAAACCATCACTAGATCGATATCGACTACATACAACAAAGTGATTTTGCAACATACAACGCTGGGCTACATGTTGCAGAACAGGTAAAAACCTACTTAGAAATGCTTAAATGGGAGGTTTTAACCCACCCGCTGTATTCAACAGATATTACCCCGTCCGATTATCACTTGTTCTGTTCGATGCCACATAACCTGGCTAAGCAGCACTTCCATTCTTTTAAAGATGCAAAAAATGGGTCAACTCGTGGTTAACCTCAAAAGACCTGTCGTTCTTCCGACTTAGAATTCAAATATTGTCAGAAAGATTGGGAAAAAGTAGTGGCTAACAATTGACAATATTTTCAGTGACATGTTTCATACCAATTTGTTGTAAATAAAAGATTACTTTTCATGAAACATTTACGTTAACTTATTTAAGTTTCTAATACTAATCTTGATGCTTTTGGGACCTTTACCTTAGCCCGGCCTTGTGCCATATTCCTTTTGAGTAGGCGTACAGATCAATATCCAAGGAATTGAGCGTTGTAATTAATTTGGAACGTCATCTCGCTTTTCCCGCTAAGCAGCCAGCGTTTTGATCGTTTTATCTAGTTATTTAATTCTAGTTATTTAATGTATAAGTCAGTAAATTAACGATCCCTTTCGGGCAAATAATGTATATACTGAATATCCATGTAAGTTAGAAATGTATGATGATATGTGAGAGCATTTCATTGTGTCCGAAAACTAACAAAGGTTGCATGTTTTGTTGGACATTTTCGGTTTTTGCAGTAGTAATTGTATGAGATTATTTATATATAATCACGATTAGTACAGTATTTTCGTCCGGCATTGTTCTAGCATTCAGGTGGTTTGTGTTCAAACTATTTTTCTGCACGGAGAAGATTATAACCTTGACATATTTTCCCCTACTAATCACTAACCAAACCACTCTTGCACCCTGTCAATCTAGAAGCACCTCCAATTATCAAGAAATTTTGTTAGTATACTCAGTGAGATTGTATTCATCACCGGTTTGTTAGGACTGTCGCATATTTTACAGGACATAATATTTCTTAGCCGTCTTCAATTTAACTAGTCATAACGATGCTTAACTTCGGCGGTCGGACGAGAACCAGGATTTCAGCATGATGTACCAGTATGCCATATATCTTTCAAGTCTTGTACTTTCTATCCTACCGTCTCCTAATTATAATTAGAATTAGTCATATCCTGGCATCCTTACATCACATGTTATGTAACATCATTAAAGATTGAATAATATGCAAGCCTCTATGTTTCAGAGTTTTTATCCGAATCTTGTAAAATTCAGAAAACCCGTGTTTAGGTGATTCGAAAATTCTTGCCATTCTTGCGCAAAAATCTCAAAATTTTGATTTTCGAGTTTTAAGCACAATATTCTAGGTATTATGTGCACAATAATTTTTAGTTTGAGGCGTTGATATTGTTTTGCCGTCTTAATTGTGATAAATTATTTATATATGCTCACTCTTACACAAATGGAATTTACCGCAAAATATTTCTTCCTCTAAATACAAACAGTTGGATCATTAATGTAGTTATTGATGCTTAATGTAACTATCAAGTCAATCACGTGAACCGTTGTAAGTTCTATCCTTATTGAAAGATCCACAGTTTTAACCTTAATTAGTTAATATTACATAATATCTACACATGAAATGTAATTTGTGTTTATTATACTAATAAGACAGCCCATTTATAATCTAATAAGTTCTATTGTGACAGATTCAGTTTTAGCACATTTAATGTTTATAGGTGTAAAACTTACGCCAAATTTAAGTTTCTGCTTAGTCTATCACATTCACATTGTACTATGCACTTAGGAAAGGTATGAATCGACTAGGTTATAAAAGGATAAAGTTTTAGAGGATTAATAAACTCGGAATTGGTTAATTATCTCATCTCACAGTCTTCTTTCAGACAAACAATATAGGTTTTGCCCCTAGGACAACAGCTCATGTATTAACGGTTATTGTTGAAAGATTCTATCAAGATTTAGATAAGGATGATGAAGCTAAAGTTGTTGCTTTGTTTATCTCGAAGGCATTTAACAGGATTTAGCATACATGTATTTTTCATAAGTTACAAAGTTATGAACGAATTTTGAACTGATTCAGTTTTATCAAATCGGGAAATGAATGTTATCCTGAACGGACATCCTTTTAGATATTTAATATTAATGCATGTCCACCGTCAGAATTCAATCCCTGAACTTATGTTGTTATTAATTTTCATTATCAACTGTTCTGATATTACCAGTTCCCAACTCATTATCTATGCTGATGCCACAATTATTTACTCCTTTCTTAATAGTAAGTCTAATCGGTTCGATGAAGTCAAATTGACAGTTGATCTAAAACTGTTATTAGCTGGGGCAAAACATTGATTGTTAATTATGCCTCCACAATTTTCTTTTTTAATCGCCTAAGAGAACTTCTTTGCCTTCCAAGAGCATAGATGTTATATTCTCTTGGAACATAAGTCGTTACATCTTCCCGGTTTACTTTTTTTGGCCGAAAGAAAGTGGAAAGATTATATTGAATCTATTGCTAGGTCTGCTTACAAGGAAAGTTGGTTCACTGAATCGGGCTAGACAATTCTTCTCGTCAGTATATATCTTACATATATATATATAGAGAGAGCTAATATTCATCCATTAATTGAATATTACTATCATATTTGGTTTGGTGCTTCTGTTATATATTTAGAGATTCTTGATAATATGCAAAGAAAAATTTGCATTGTTATAGATCCTGAACTAACATTTCAGTTCCAATCAATTCCCCACTATTGTAATGTAACTTCCCAGGCATTATTAATAATTATTTTCATGGCTATTGTTTTGTCGAACTTTCTACATTGGTACATAGAATTGTTAAAGGTAAGAGCAGTACTAGATTGGCGGCAAGATCTCATTATTTTACAGTTAAAATATGCAACCATAGATTATAAGCTAACAGTTTGTTCAATTGTATTTCCCACTTGTGAAATTATCTTCAGGCTTTTTGCTTTCCAGTCAAATTTGAACTTCTAAAATTCAAATGCAAAATAATTTCTGTCTTCTTAATTCTTATTCTTTTGTTGTTCTCCATTCTTAATGTTTTCTTCTCCACATTTTCTCTCAAACTTTTTAACCCTTGCGTTTTAGTAGCTTTATTGCTTTTTCTTAGTGTGAAAGATTAAAAAAGAAATAATATAGATAATGTAAACTAGACGTCATCATAATTTTTGCTTATGCGTTCAAGATTATAGTTATTTTTATGATTGGTTGCTTAAATTGAATGTAAACGGTTTCGATAATCTTTAGTCCTTTTTGTGATTAGATTTATAAAGTATTCTAGTATGATTTTTAAAATATTCAAGTTACGAAATATTGTTATGACATGACTTGCTACATTTATCTATGTTTTATTTAGTTTTTTAAAATAAACACACTTAGAAAAATAAGGATACAATCTATTTCTTAAACAACCTTCTTTTCTAAGTCATCATCCACGCAGTCTAATAATGATTTACCTGATCTGAGAGCTTGGATTAAATTTATGAATTTAGGCCAATTTATCAAAAAACAATAATCATATTTGCGAAAGGATATAAAAAAACATTAAATTTAATAAGCATAAAACATCTATCATTTTTAATCATACTTGCTATCTAAATATACCAAATATATACATATATGCAAAAATACAACAGTTGAATTTTGATTATAAAATGGTCTGTATAATGGTTGATCTATCTCTATGTATTTAATATTAAAACTGAGTTAAGGGCACAATCATAGAGATAAGAGCATAATCATATGTATGTTTGTGTAAAATATTTGCTTTTTCATTATTTGGGTGTGTGACATATTAATATCTCATGAAGAAGATGCAAGTGAAGACGTGCTACCATCTAAAGTAGAACTATACATATCCTTACACCACAAATGCACCCACCCCTGAAAAAGATAAAAAAAGAATTAACCTGTAGTAAAATTGCGATGCAGGTGGCAATAATGTTTTCCAGAGTTATGGAAGCACAAATACACAACAGTCTATTCAAGGCTCTGTGCTAGTGAAGGAATCTGTCCTCATGTAAAAAGTAAGGAAGAAATTTTTGACCAGTTTTTATGGATAAGTATTTACTATATATAACTTTATCCACAACAATATAATCGATATTTGATTAAAAAATTTGATATAATCGATATTTGATTAAAAATTTTATATAATCGATATTTGATTAAAAAAATCTTTACTATGTTATTTGCAAGTATTAAGTTTGAAACTTACGTCCCTGATATATATATATATATATATATATATATATATATACTAGTAATAATTATACACGATAAACTACTTTATAAATGTATACTTTTTTTGTTTTAATCATATCACACCGAGCAAGGCGGTAACGCCAGTGAGGGGGCTACATAAGAGTAAAAAGATTAGAGGAGAGTGAAGAGAAGAACCAGTTAAAAAGGAGCAAGAGAAGGATGGGAATACAGGTGTGATGACAGTTGAAAAGGTGGAGAGAAAGGAAAGGATATATAGGGTGGTGTGGAAAGAACTGGAGCCAAGTGGTTAAGAGATGAGTATTGACCTTGCATTTATTTTCCTGGAGGTTGTAGTCGTCAGGAAAGAAAGAATAAGGAAGCGAGTTCCACAGGCGGGAAGTGCGAGAAAAGAAGCTGCAGGAGTAGAACTGTTGTCTGCATTTGGTTGATCTAACTGTGAATGGGTGAGACCCAGTTGCCAGTCTGATTGCACGTGTAAACACTTGTTGCGGAGGCACCAGTGACTCAAGTTCGTTGAAGCAGAAGCCATGGAAGTATTTATAAAACAAAGGGAAGCCACATGCCGTCGGTGGGAGAGTGGCTGTAGTCGAGCCGCCAAGTTGGTACCTATCACATTACTGATTCTCCTTTGGAGCCTGTCAAGAACACGGAGATGAACTGCGGGGACACCTGACCATATATGGCAGCAGTACTCCATGCACGGACGAACACAATGACCCAACCTTCCTAGCAGTGGTTTTAGCTATTGACTCAATGTAGTGGTTCCACTTGAGATCAGAATTACTAATGATTACTTGAAAATTTTTCGCAAAAGTTACCATGGAGAACTTGTCCTGTTTAACGATGACGGGATTTTCTCTAAATATATAATATATAATATATAATACAAATATAATTTTAAATTTAATGATTTCTAGGAATTCAACGGTTTACTGTCATTTGTGCGGATGTGCGTTGTGGTCCAGTGGATATCGGCTCCCAATGAGAATCCGTGGAGCCAAGTTCGAATTCCAGTTGAATCCATTGTATTCAATTACGCGCAAATACCCTTGGGAAAGGTATTAATCCGTCTATTCCTTCCAGTTATGGGTTAAATAGCAGGACAGATTGGGTTCTATAGCCTTGGTCGGCAACCAGTCTACCGCAGAAAGCAATGGCAATCTACTGCGGGATAATCTTCTGCCCAGTCAGTCATGTCTCTTTCGAGACATGATCGCCCAAGCGTGTATCGCGTATGGCACTTAACTAACTGACTGACTGACTGTCATTTGTAACATCTTCGAAATGTGTATATACTAAGGACATGGGTTCCCTATAAATTAACAGAAGTCCACAGTAAGCAAGTGTAATTATCAGCATTTCTCTGTACTTTCGTGAATGTAACTCATCAGTTTTAGACAGATTAGAGACTGGCAAAGCAAAATTAATATTTCAAAAGAATATAGTATCGCAGACAATAGTGGAAATCCCATCCACGGAAATATTTTAGATGTGCATATACATTTTAATTGTTTTGATGCACTTTCCGCTGTTACAATCAATGTTCCATTTCACGTGTTAAATTCACAGTCAATGGCAGAATTGTTTTCATTCATGCTCAAATATTATGTCTAATGTTACCATAACCTGTTTAACTTTTCATGTTACAATTCACACTTAGGGTTAAATTTACATCTATTCTTAATAGTTATAGCGTTTAAACTATGCTTTCAGAGAAAAGCCTCAATGATGTTTCATCAAATACACTGTAACAAAAATGCGATATTCATGCTCATGCAGAAGTACGTATATCTTTGTTTTATAGATTATAAACAAGCACCTGATAAGGTAAGACAAGAAGATCTGTTACAGATCTGTTAATCTGTTAGGACAACTTGATTTATTTTGGAAAGTTATTAGAATAATTCCAAACGTATAGTGGAAGCAAATTGTTCTCATAAGAGTAGAAAATGAATTCAGTAAATATATGAAATTAGAACGGTTCGTAAAGCAAGTACTCCCCCATATTTATTCACCTTTTACAGGCAACATTGAAAGAAATAGAAATGCTGCCAGTATTTATTATAAGCGGATAGAATTTTAACAATATAAAATATGCAGATGACACAGAATGCAAATGCGGTAAAAGAACCGAAGAAATTTCTAATTAATGTAGTAGAGGAAAGCGAGAAGAAAAAGCTAAACATGAATTGTGAAGAGACATAATGCATGGTTTTAAGTAAAACACCTTAAGATGCGAATTGGAAAAGCCAAAATCAAGTAATTACGAAAATTTAAATATATATGCTGTGACCAAGTGAATGGTTTAAGAAATATCAAAACGTGTTATAGAAATATTGTACGTTTAACAGTAAATACAACAGCAGAGTATTACACGGCTAGTGCGTGTGTCGGCTAGCCAGCGTTCAATCAATTCGACTGTTCCTCCAAGGCCTTCTCTCCTACTAATCTTATAGTAGGCGGAAGAGACCAACATAGACATTATAGAGGGAGAACACCACAACAATATGGAAAATATTTTAGCAGAAAATGGAAAATATTATACCAAAATTCTAAGACACACTGGAATAGTAAAATATATCTTTAAAAGACAACGTATTAAGAAACAAATTATTTTCTTAGCAACAAAGAAAAGTGTCATGAACAGTTATGCAGTACCAAATCAGTCCTCCTATATGACAGTGAATGTTGGACAATTTCCTCACAGAGGAGGAACATACATTGGGCAAGAGAAATGTAGTTCTACAGCATAATGCACGGATTAAACATGTGAGTAACAGGGATAACGATAACCAAAATCTCTTTTAAACAAGATCAAAAATAGGTTTCGAGAATATAAGAGTCACAAGAAATATTGAAAGAAAGAGGGAAAGCGGAAAAAAACCGAGTCACAAATCTAACAGACATGTGCAAATGATTTGCAGAACAAGGATTGAGGTGATCTTCGTCTTCTTCTATGTGTCCTGTCCTTTCAGGACGTAGGCGATCATGGCTTTCTACATTTCTCTATCCCTGGTGGCTCTTAGCACGCCTTCTCTTGTTATATCATGCAATCTTTGTTCCTTCATCCACCTGAATAGGTCCTTCAAATATGTTATCCGTTGCTTTCCCCTGTCTCTTTTTCCTTCTATCTGGCCTGTTAGTATCAGGTTCTCCAAACCCTCCTTCTTCATTGCATGTCCCAGTAACTTCAGCTGTCTCTTCCTGATGCTCAGTATTACTTTCCTTTTTGTTTTTATCATTTCCAAGACCTCATCATTGCTCACATGCTCGATCCATGATATTTGCGGCATCCTTCTGTAGAACCACATTTCAGTTGTTACAAGTTTTTTCTTCATCTTTGATGATATTGTCAAGCATTCACTGCTATATTGAAGAACTGACATCACGTAACAATCCAGTACTCTCTTCTTTGTTTCTAGCAAAATTGTCCTGTTCCTTAATACCTTACTCAACTTCTGGAATGCTTCCTTCGCCATGCCAATTCACCTTCGGATCTCTGTGTCGCATTTGCGTCTTCTGTTATAACACTTCCCAGGTATTTGAATTTTTGTACCTACTTGATTCTAGTATCCCCGACTTTTGGTATATTGGGCTGCCCTTTTGACTGATGACAATGCATTCGGTTTTCTTGCAGTTTATTTCTAGTCCTTTCTTGTTATTTTCTTTAGCTACCTTCTGTAGGATATCTTGTAGTTTCCTTTCTGTATCTGCTATCAGCACTGTATCATCTGCGTACCCTAGGTTGTTAAAATTGTGGTCTCCGATGACAAATCCAGGCATAACTTCTAGGGTCCTCAAAATATTCTCGATGCTTTGTTTCTATTCAGTTTGGCTACTGCAGATTCCACTTCAGACTTTAATATTTCCGGTCCGTCCTCATCTTTGCGTATTATTGGTTGCTCTCGCTTGTCGTAGAAAAGATCTTTTATATATTCTTCCCATCGTTGGAGTAATTCTCCTCTTTCTCCAAAATGACTGTTCCATCCTTAGATTTTATACATCCTTTTGAAGAGCAGGTTTTTTGTCCTGTCAGTTCTTTAATTTCCTTATGCATGTCTGCTTTATTATTCCTGTTTAATATCTCTACTTCTGCATAAGTGATGGGATAGCAAGAAAAATACTATGAGGTACAAAGTATAAGAAGTCTTAACGGACACGGTACATTATAGTAGAAGTAGCTGTAGCAACAGCAGCAGCAGTAACAGAAGTAGCAGAAAAGAAGAAATCGTAGGTAGATCGTAAATAGTTTTAATATTTCAACCCTGGTAGAATAATCTGACAGTGAGTTGATGTTTGCCTAGACAAGAAAAAAATACTAAATGACGGAACTTGGACGTCATTTGTTACTGTTTAACGTTACAGTGAGCTGTAGTCTCTTTTGGATTATATATTGCAACAATTTGTTTTTTTATTTAAATCAATTGGATATTTTGCTGCATGACACAAGCTGTTCTCGTTTTATAAACAAAACTCTGTGTGTGTGTGCGTGTGTGTGTGTGTGTGTGTGTGTGTGTGTGTGTGTGTGTGTGTGTGTAGGTGATTTTTGGGCAAAGATTCAGAAGAGGACCTTGCGTCTGTTGAAACTGGTGATTCACAAAATCCACGCAAGATGGCACATTTAGTTCTTAAAATTTTCCAGTATTTGTTTCAAACAAAAATCTTGTCCGTTATACCACTGTAGTCTCACTTAAAATCTATTATTTCAGATTACTTCTGCAGACCTATTGTCTGAAGTTAGTCTCAGTGAGCATTCCATGTCTCATGCATTCCGTAGACATGACCATTTTTAGGATGGTCGAGTTAAATGATGTTATTACGCGACAACCTACACATTTAATAAATTACAAAGACATTCTATAATGTATTTTTCTCATGCAAGAATTTAAGAATTGCAAAAATGTCATTCCTTATCAGATGTTGGTTAATATTTATTTGATGATCTATCTATCTATCTATCTATCTATCTATCTATCTATCTATCTATCTATCTATCTATCTATCTATTTTAATATTAAAATATCTGTCTATTTTAGTCTAATGATATGTTTTTTAGCGACTTGATTTTTACCTTCTTTTTTCATATTTTGATCCATGTATTATTTCTTATTCACTTCGTTTTCCTCCCTTTCCTTATCTCTTTCTTTTTCACAATCACTTTTATCTCTTTTAATTTCTTTATTCTATTGGTTCTACTTTTCTATTTAGATATTTTTTCTTATAATTATTGTAGTTCTTCTTCTTCTTCTTTTTCTTCTTCTTCTTCTTCTTCTTCTTCTTCTTCTTCTTATTATTATTATTATTATTATTATTATTATTATTATTTTCATATTTTTGCTCTTAATGCATTCTCAGTTTCTTAAGCTTATAACTTTTCCATCCACTTATTTCCTGATACATCTCCCTATTCCGCGAATATTACCCTGCATATGTTCGAACGACTCAAGGTAACAGGAAAGCACTTACCAAGCCACCATTCATCAAAACATTATCTTTTCTCACCGTTTCTTTATGATTTTTTGCTCTCCCTCTCTCTCTCTCTCTCTCTCTCTTCTCTCACACACACCAAAACCCACAAATACACTTACAATTACATTTACCAGTTCTCGTATTCATGTTTTATATCTTTGCTTTTGTTTTAATTTTCATTCCAGTTTATTTCTTTCGTATTCTTGTTCTCTAGTTATTTAACTATCTGAATTATTATATTTCTTTGCCTCCATATTTAGATCTATCTATCTATCTATCTATCTATCTATCTATCTATCTATCTATCTATCTATCTATCTATCTATCTATCTATCCTATCCTATCCTATCCTATCCAACTTACTCTCACAGATAAACAATGCATTAGTTAAAAATAAAGGTGCTGTTCAAACCGGAACAACGATTCCTATTAGCATAACAAGGAATCTACTCATATTCCTTTCTGATACTGAATGTGTGATGGAGATAGAGGGAGTGAGGTGGTAAGTAACATCTCTCTTTCATAAATGGGTTTAATTTTTGACATCCTGACATTTATTGGATACCCATTTAGTTAGCAATGAATTCCGTATTCTTTTATGTTGTATGCATAAGTACTTGGTTTTACTTGAGTCAAGTATTTTAAAATAATAACACACTGAGCTAATAAAATATTCTTGGTCCAAATAAGAAGGAATTTAAAGTTTGATCTTTGAGCAGACTGAGTTGGACAAGTCCTTTGTAGCACTACTTTGTTAATATGAATAAGAAAAATATAAATATATTTAAATACTCCTAATTTGAAATATAATAATGAAATAAATATTATTATTATAAATTATTCTGAGTTTTACGAAAGAAGTAGTTAATTTAACTCCCCCGTAGCCAGCAGTTTCTGGTGGGTTAAGATTGCCTCAAACCCAATGTCATGGATTGGTTACAATTGCTTTCGATCAGGATCTTTTTTGAGTTTCATTATTTTCTATCACTCATTGTATCCCATATCGGTAAATTTGGACATTAATGTACCTCAAGCTAGCAAATCGCTCTGTGTGTCATGAAAATAAGTCATAACTGACTAAGGAAATTACCAAGATAAAAGATTTCATAGAATTGCTTAAGCAAGAACAGATATGGGCGGAAAATATAGCAAGGAGGAAAGATTACAAATGGAGAAAAAATTTGCTTGATTGATGCTGAATGTATAATAAGCGCAAGACTAAATAGAAGATAGACAAAAATAGGTAGATGGGTTTGCTAGTAAAATGTGGTAGTTGTTAACATAGCCACGGTCGCCATGGAAGCAAATGTTTACAAGTTCACCAGTTGTCTCGAAATATCTATTGGTGACAATGATGATGAAAATGATCAATTATTAGTTTCATAATGATATAATATTTTAATCAAGTACTTTCGATCTGAGCGCCCTTGATTTAGTATATTTTTTGATCTTAACTCAGTACACCATTTTTGTAACTAATTCAAACTTACTACATATCTTGAAAGTGGTTTAATATATAACGGTAGAGTAAGAATAGAGAAAGCTAGTTTTGTAGACCACTTTCAGTATATCATTCCTATAACTTTGTTCTAGTCAAGATAGAAGTATTTATACAATATTGTTTATTATGAGGTATCAAGAATCAAAGAAATGATCTGAAATTTCATTCTGATGGCAAATCCAGAAATAAAGTTTCTAGTGTAGCACGTGGTTTTATTCAGAAACATTCTGGCAGCACATGCAACGACTCTGGAACCATTTGCATCGACATTTGTTTTTATTAAACCACTTCAGAAACGTAGAGGGTAGAACTATTTCCCGGTAAACTGTTCTCCATATCTACTTACCATCATCAGAAAGTAGCGATCTAAATGCTCCGTATAAAATATAATTTAAAGGAAAACCCTAGAGTCTATCGAAGCAGATGAATGCCTAATCATAACAAGCAAACATGGAAATTAGAGTCAGTCGAGAACTAATATATTCTATCTTACTTATTATAGTAATTTTTTAGCGGAATTTTGAAAAGATGAAGCACATTTCAAATTATTACTGAGCAAGTTAAGGAAGGAATCACTTCCTGACGGTGAAACAGTCGAGATTGTAAATTTCTTATTTACTGTAGAATAATACACTTTTTGTACTACATTATAAACAATATATGGATTACAGACAGAGTAATCGTTAACAGAGTAAACACTGAAATAAGACAGCCCTGTTCAATTTTTAAAATAGTCTGTTACTAAGTTATGGATATATTAATTTTCTCTCAATCTAATACTTAAATTGCACGTTGACGGGGCTCTCCGGATTCAAATATGCGGAGAAAACAATGTGAAACCCTTTCTTTATCTTTGCCAATAAATGTGGCAATCCATAATAATTAAAAGAAAAAGGAATCTGTGCAGAGTCATAAATCCTGGAGGAATAAGTCATTAAAAATTAACTGTTTGAAATATTCCGGTTATAGGGTATTGAGTGTAATATCGATGACGCAAATTGACCGACAAAGACTTTGAATTTTACATTAATATCTTTATTAATTATTTTGGTGACAAAATGGTTTATGTCATCAAGCATTTGACAAATGGAATAATTATTACGTAAAAAATTAAAATTGGGCAGGGTTATTAAGAGGACATCGGACAGATAAGACCGACACAGAATGTCTGAGGAATCAGAAATGGCTCAATCAGAAATTTTCCTCAGGACATTTGTTCTCGTAAAAGTATCAGAAAAAACTTGATTGATTAGAAATACAACACAAACTAAAATATATTGACATTTAACATCGCAGACTTTTAAGTGACTGCTACATTACTACTGTGATTAAACTCCCTCTCCTTAATTATAAAAGAATAAAAGCTAATATACATATATGTGTGTGTAATAATTCAGAAGAATTTCATATCTAAAACAATATCTATAAATACAGTATAAATAAAAGACAATCACGTTTCGTCCGTATTTCTTCTTCCATGTGCCTTGTCCTTTCAGGACGTAGGCGATCATTACTTTCCATGTCTTCTTATCCATGGAGGCTCTTAGCACGCTTTCTCCTGTTACAACACACAACTCCCGTTCTGTTATCCACCTGCTCAGGCCCTTCAAATATGTTATCCGCTTCTTTCCCCAATCTTTTTCCCTCTATCTGGCCTGTTAGCATCAGGTTCTGCAAGCCCTTCTTCCTCATTGCATGTCCAAGGAACTTTAGCTGTCTCTTCCTGATGCTCACTACTAATTTCCTTTTAATTTCCATCCTTTCCAAATCCTCATCATTGCTCACATGCACGGTTCGTGATATCCGCAGCATCCTTCTGTAGAACCACATTTCGGTTGCTTCGAGTTTTTCCTTTATCTTCTTTGAGGTTGTCCAGCATTCACTACCATATTGAAGAACTGACATCACATAGCAATCCAGTACTCTTTTCTTTGTTTCTAGTGAAAGTTTCCTATCTCTGAACATTATTAAAAGTGATAACAATAGAAGTAGAAGAGTAATCAAGAAGATAGTAAATAACGATTGATATTGCATTTAATATTTTCAAGATCAAAGTTACATGGAAAGAATGGAACTGGAAGAAAGTTCCACAAGTGATAAATCCCAGTAAAGAAACTGTTAATATATAATAAATACTATATAATATATATAATAAATGACGGTTACATGTAGCCATTTCAACTGTAAATTGATGAGACTTTTTGCCATTTTAGTACTTCACTTAAATTCCTAAAGTTTGGTTACCATAGCGAAGAAACATTATTAGTGTGAATGTCAACATGATCAATAGTATTGCTAGTTCTTCTTTGGATTCTTTCAATAATCTCTAAATATATTATAAGGAAATGGGACCATATGTGGCAGTAATATTCTAAGCATGGTAGATATAGATATGTTAGATCTCTAGAGAGAAAAATCTATTCTAAAGAGTTATAAAAGAAAGCCCTATACAAAATTAAACGTTCCTTTTCTGCAACAACGTTTTACGAACTCTACAATCTTATTACAATCGACATGCAGTAACTTCACATTTTCTCTTCATTCTGACATGATATATTGCCAGACCTCACGTCCTCACGGCAATAAAAGAAGGACTAAACAGCTGGCCTAAAAAGTCAGCATTCAAAAATTTGGCATTATAACTGAAATTTGAACACCGACATCTGGCTCCGGAATAAAATATTATTATTTCGGTCATGAGGAAAGCCACCTAGATTCCCTTGTATTTTAAATTTAAATATGGATTGAATATAACACCGGTGATAAATTTAGTCAGAAGAAATTCGATATTGTGTAATATGTTCGGGTAACATGCGACTCATGTCTTAAAAGTGAAATGTATTAGTTGGTGCATGGAATAAATATACAAGGAATACAATAAAATTGACATGTACACTGTTTTATTATTTCTATCTGCTATTTTGTTTTATTTTATTTTTTTATAATTTTTCGCTTACTATTGGAAACTTGTTGATTGTTTATAAATAGATTTTCTTTAAACTATCAAATATCTCTTGAATATTTTATAAATACAGGAACCTGCTTTGCTAGCGAAATCAACTTTTGAAATATGATATTAAAACTATTCAGATGTAGTTTATTATAAGATTTTTCAAAGATTAGAAAAGAAGAAAAACAGCAATAATAAAAAAAGACGTCAGCAGCAGTAGTTTTAAAAATGTTACTTAATATTAACTGAATTTACAGGATCATGAAACATTGTTTTTTTTATTACATTCCTTGAATATCGTGAGGGCGTACGTGTGTGTGTGTGCGTGTGTGTTTGTATGTTTGTGTTGCTTGAAAATTTCTGGCCTTATACATCTCTTCCACTGAGTAATGCTGCTGGCTTTCTATTAAATTATGCTAGATTAAGCTTGGTAAATAACAATTTTCACTAAAATTTGCACCTTATGTTAACAGTAAATCAGTCAGTTAAGTACCATACGTGATACACGCTTTATGCCATCATGTCTCGAAAGAGACATGACTGATTGGGCAAAAGACTATCCCGCAATAGGCTGCCATTACATTCTGCGGTAGACTGGTTGCCATCCAAGGCCAATCTGTTTTGTTATTTAACCCATAACTGGAGGGAAAAGACGGATTAATACCTTTCCTAAGGGTATTTGTGCATAGAATGCAAGGAATTCAACTAGAATTCGAACTCGGCTCCCTGATTTCTTGTTCCGAACCGATATCCACTGCAACACGACGCACATAGAAACAGTATTTTCGTATGACAATAATTTGCTAATAATTGTGAAAAATTCTTGGTGTCATTCAAGAATTATCGGGTATACAATGGGATTATGCAAAAGAACCCAATGTTTTGAAAAATAAAGATTTAATAAAAGAGAAACAGAATTTTAAAAATGCAAAATACGGTGGGAATTTTTACGCAACTAGAACATTATATCAGTTAAAATAGTATAAAAATTCATGAATCGTAAATGTGTTCGTATTAACAAAGTGTAAAATGTCTTGGTAAATACCATATGTAAAAGGTGAAGTTTAAAACTACACAGGTATCTATCTACTTGTATCACTTAAACTTAACTTTAATGATTGTACTGGAATCGGTGTTTGAATGTGATGTTACCTTCAGCCACATTTACTTCAGGATTCTCATTAATTTCCTATATTTGTATCTTTCTACATCATTCTCAAAGCTGTAATGACTTCCTATTTTTAAAATTTTGAAGGGGAGCAAAAGGTTATGCTATTAACCAGCCATTCTACAACCTATTGCTGTTCGTTTATGATTGAGTGATAAAAGAAATTATTATTATAATTATTAGTTATTTACTGAGAGAGAATCACAACAACAAAGTAATACTGAGATACAATATACGAAGTCACTACATGCAGGCACATTCATTACAGCCAAATTAGTGTGATATTGTTAGGGATTTTGATTAAAACACTTATTGCAGATTGAACCTTTTTAGAAATACCTTTAGTTAGGATAACACGGCCTGTTCACTCGGTCTCTGATTAAGGCTGTTCCCAAGTATCTAGATGTAATCCCCAAGTCGCCTTGTCTGTCTCATCCTTCAAACTTATAAAAAGATCTCTTGACACCCAGCCTTTATGCACCCTTAATACTTCCGCTCATGAATAGTTTTACAGTACGTCAACACCTTAGTGACCCGTTCAACTGGTTAATGTCAGTAAGTAACTCTAATGTATTGAAGGGATAATTTATTGCAACCCATTTTAATTCACCAAAACGTAACGACGTATAATTATTTAAGATAAAGAACAAATTGAGTGATGCCTGGTATAGATTCCGGTCATTTATTTTAATATTATTTTATTTCCTTTGATTTGGGGTGTATACTCATTTCTCTCTGGAATCCTAAAGAGACATATAGTCAGAAATAGCATAATGACATTTTCCACTGAACGTGAAAAAAATAAACATTTTATTTAGATAGAGCCCTTTGTAAAGTGTGAGGTGTACTTATGATACATTTTTGTTTTTCTTTAAGACTTGTGCTACAAAGGATCCCTTTAATATGTCTATTTTTCATTCAAAACCGAGGGATTCAACTACAATTGAATTTGTCGATGTCCTCACATGCCACATGTTTCAGATTTCGATTTCAAGGTTATTGCATTTTGATGTTTTTTGAAGATATTCAAAGCTATATTAGAGTCTGCAGGAACAAGCATATCAACAAGAAGGCATATTCTGTTTTGTAATCTCTATTCACGATATCTGTGCAATAAGCGTTTCTGTTTTGTGCGCATTATAAAGTCCTATAATATTGTCACACGTCTAATGTCTATAACCGCGTCTGTATAGTATTCATACCAGATTTGGTGTTCCCTTTTTGTAAAAGTTGCATATTTTCCAATGCAGATATTGGCCCACTTTGTCATGCCGGATTTTATATTTAGTGGATGCCAATACCATGCATCCTGATACAAGATGATCAACATTTATCACAGATCTACGTTTCGGGTTAACACAATCATTCATTATATGTGCTTGGCAATTTCTAGCTAGCAAGCATTAGTCAAGAGCAGCAAGAATAAAAACTTAAGTTTCAGCTTTTAACTTTGCACTACGTAACTACTGATGGATATAAGGTTTGACTACATCAGCTTGTTTGGTATGGGCAGAGGACTGAATATAAAAAGGTTTATCTCGCCATCATTTCTGCATTTGGTTCATTGTAATTGCTTTTACTTTCTTTTTAAGTTCTTTGCTGCTGCATTAGGTGTATTATGCTTTACTTGCACTTTACATTTTTTACTTTCCTTTTTACTGAATAAAGTGTCTTATTTATTTCGTGTTCTTTGACACATATCTTCATCCAGCCTCCTGCAGTTTCCAGGTGTCTTTGGAGACCGATTATTGTGATTTTGTAAGACAGTTCTAATCTGCATTTTTCAAATCTTGTCACATACAGACGATCAACATCAGCCTTAGAAGAATGCATGTGGTGAGTTTTCTCGTTCTGACATCTATTCACTTAATGTCAACTATTGTCCAATTAAGGATGTTGAAACTTTATTCACCACAGGGACAGCCAACGTGTTTATGGCTGATATTTTGTTCTATGAAGTCGTATTTAACACCAGGGGAGCACGCCTTTATTATTCTTTCTTACTTTCTCTTTCATTTGGATTTTTGTAATCTCTCACCTTTTGCAGTATTGAGGATACACTTTAACTCATTGCCGTCTTTGGCAATAAGTTTTTAAATAATCTACAATAGGATGATTAAACACTTTCTTGTTGACAACCCTTCTGTTGGGGAGGAAGAAATTTGTTTTAATCAAGAAAAACGTAAGTAAATTTCGTCAAGACAGACGTGGTCAATTTAAGCGTGGTGAGCAGACATGTTATTAGCTTGTATTTTTTTTAGATTATCTGTTTTGCCTGCTTCTAGTAGGAGATATATACATTCAGTAATTTCATTGGCATTATTAGTTATCATTAATAAAGTTTGCTCAAGAGTTTTATGAAGTAAATAACAGATGACGGAACCATTTCCTGGTGATTTTTAAGATTTTGTTAGAGCCCTCCTAACATTATTCTTCATTATATTTTTCCATAATTGCACAGGTTTATCCATCATTAGTTTTTGTTCTCGTTTGCATTGGGAGTATATTCCTTTGCGTTACTCCAAATATTCACCCAAAATATTTGCATTTCTTTAATAAATGGTGTTCTTTTTACTTCTTTATGTGCTCTTGCGATTTCCCTACAAAGGTCCGTTAGAATATCTTACTTTGTCGATAGAACCTAAAACACTTTTCATATCGTCTCGTTTATTGTTACTAACCTCATTTTCTGTTTAAGTGTTTCACTAATTGGTGCAATTTCATTTATTTTTATTTTTTATTTTTATTCCGCTTGATCTTGTTTTTCCGTGTTGAAATACTTGAATTTCTTGAAATCTTATCTATTATCGATAATTTACTGATTTCTGATTCCTAAATTTCTCACTTTAAATACCTTTCAAGTAAACCCTTTTTGTCAGTTATTTAATCTTTCGATTTGTCTTGGCATTAAGTTTTTCAGTAATTTATTCATGTGATGCTTCCTAGTCCATTAATGTTTGCAATGTGGTGTTATATGTTTGCATAATATGTTTATCAGACTTTTTCATATGAATTTTTGGTGCTGTTGCTGTTGCTGTTGCCTATGTCGCAGTTAGATTCTTCCGATTTATTTCCTAAGAGATTATTATTGTATATATAATTTATTTTAGTTTGTATCTCATTCTCTGTCATATTATCAATTTCCACACTTGCCTCATTTTTTATGGGTCATGTCGTATTGTACTGTGTCATATATTTTGTTTTGTCTTATCCTTTTCTCTTTTTGAAAATCTTTTATTTTGTATGATGTTATTTCAAGCATTTGCAAGCATATTTGAGTTGAGATAAGGCCATATTCTTGTTCATGTCATATATGTCTATATTTCTACTTTCATTTATTGTTTTGGTGATGGGTTAGTATATTCTGTCTTATAATTAATTTTATCTTATCTATTTCTGCATTTAAAAGTCTTTTATTTCACGCGATGTCCCTGCGGGCATTAACAAGCATGTTTAATTTGAGATAGAGCCTTATTTCAGTTCCTACCATAGTTATCCATATTTGGTATATCTGATCCGTGATGTTCTTTTGTGGATTTTGAGTGCGGTGAAAAATGATGTCATGACTCTTCACGATTTCATTTTGTTCACTTTTCTTTAAGTGATTTAGTGACCAGGTTCAATGTTTGAGTTAGTCCGGTTTTGGCAACCAGGTGTCTCACTGTTGGTGACAACGGCGGATTTTTCAACCCCAGACTAGTTTCTCTGTGACGGATGCGACTCTTCTTTATCCGGGAGATGATCGATCCAGTATGAGTTTTTGCTTTTAAACACAGTGATTTTAATTTCTTTGCGTTTTATTCAAGGGTTAATTTTGTTCAAGATATAACCTTTACGATGACTATAGACTAATCCTAAAATACCCATCCTGCCCATGAGACACAGCTATTCCCCGGTAAGATATCACCCCGATATTTTTAAACCACGGGGAATTACTTATTATTACTACTACTACGACTAATACTACTACTAATAGTAGTAGTAGTAGTAGTAGTCTCAGCTTACCTGATTTGCTGTTTGATATAATCATACCCCAACTTCTTTTTATCTGAGATCTATTGTAAAGGAAGGTTTTCCTTAGCATATTATTATTATTATTATTATTATTATTATTATTATTATTATTATTATTAGATCTTAATAACAGTTTGCATTACATAATGAAATTTCTAATCGGCTGATTGAAATGATGATACAAAAGGAACCGGAATCGCTATTTTGATTTTTTGTTTTTGCTGTTTGTAATGATTTCGTATTTTAGAGTGCACCTAATGAACAGACAGCGATTAAAAAACAGGACAATAAAATATTTCCTACTTTCCGCAATAAAGAAGAACGTTGAGAGTTGTTTACATTGGAACAATAGAAATATGTCACCAGACTCAGTTTGTTTCCTTCCTGTCAGACGCTCTACCCGTACCATCAATTTTCACCAAAATTCAGTGCCCGTATAATATCGATACATCCGTTTGAAAAAGTGTACCACTATGGGCCATTCTTCTTGCTTTTTGAAAAGCTACCTTGATAGACTTTGGACCTAAAATCTAACTTTGAAAATTTAAGAAATTTCTTGAAATTTATATGGTAAAATAAAAGAAGTTTTTTCCTTATTTGTTCACTTGTTCTTGTTTCTCTCTTTTACGGTCTTCCTTCCTTCTTCCCTGCTGTTCTAATGGTAATTTCTAGATGTATCATATATTTTTTTTCAGTTTTTTCTCCATCTATCCTGACACAAAATCAGTTATTGTCCCGCCTATTAAATTATTTTCACCTTTGTGTCATTATTTTTCTGTTTTTCTACCTGCACTTTTCTCATTTCCATCTCTCTCTCTCTCTCTCTCTCTTTCTCACTCTGTCTCTCTCACTCACACACACGCACACACACACACTCTTACGCAAATAGATTATTAAGTGTGGGAGAGGAAAAGAAATTGTTAATGAATGAAGAGAAAGAAAGAGAGGGAAAGTGTGTTAGAGAAGAAGTGTGTCTATTATTTAAAAGAGGTTATGTGAGAGAGAAAAGGTCAAATATAAAAAAAATGTGAAGGTTTTATGAATATAAGACATTAAATGAATACATGTGTACAAAATTGTTTTTGAGAGTGTGTACAAGAAGAAGCGTGTGAGAAATTGTTGTATAAGAATGAACTAACGATGCCTAAAAATAAAGTGTGGAAGTTATTGGAAATATATAATTTTGCGCTTGCGTGTGGGTGCGGACATGTGCATATGTAATTGTACGCATGTGGTCTAAATGTGTACTTTTGACTATGAATATATTTTTATATTCATTTTGAAGAGAACATTTGCACGTATCTTCAATAATATTCCATAGTAAAAGTACTTATAAATATTTACTGGTCGCGTATCAGCTATTAATTGAAAATCACATTTTTTCTTTTTTAAAAAACAGAAAATATCCGTTGAAATGTTAATTTTAACCGAATTTCTCACAAATGCATTATATTTTTAAATCTTTAAACATTCTATAATTCTAAACATTTCCCAGTGATAATTAATCATTAAATAGAGCATTCTGTTAATAAACTGCATAATTTCCATCTTTAGTTTTATCTCAAAGTGATTATTAAATTATCAGAATTAGAGTTGCATCAATCTCTTTTCTTGATATTTATACAAATTTCAAGAGGGATTTAAACAATAGTAATACATGACAACGAATATTTTACTAATTTACATAAACATAGCCCTCTATTTTTTTTCATAATATCGTTAGAATCTTATGAAAAATAGTTAAAATCCATCCTGATTTCCATATTTACACAGTTCTTGATAATAAACCTGAAACCAGAATCATACATAATATCACCGATAATCGCTAAAATAATAGCAGCAGATGTGGTATAGGAGCTAATAATGAAAACCAAAACAGAGACCACAAAACAAATATCTACTCGAAATAGGCTGATTTAAAATACAACAGACACCAACAGTTGTATATATATATATATATATATATATATATATATATATATATATATCGAAATGAATAAAGAACGAAGAAAATAATTGCGACGTGTAAAACATTAATTTCAAACATTGCTGAATATAAAAATACGACAATAAATATTATTATAAATTATTACTTTAGAACATGTACAAACTACTACAAACTTGTACATTTTCTTTCGACATTGAAAGAACATTGTCTCATGTGGTAGTTAATAATGATTTGTAAATAAAACATTTTTTTCATGAAAAAAAACAGCGAGAAGTGACTCAAGGTCCTAATATTTCGTTCAAAACCACCAATAAAGAAGATTTTATTCATTTACATTTAATTTTTCTAGTATTCTAATATGTTTCATTTTTGCAAAAATTAAATAAAAAATTCAAATCTGCCTTGCCGGTCGTTTAAAAAAATACTTACAAGAAAGGTTGCTACACACACACACACACGCGCGAGCGCGCGCGCGCGCGTGTGTGTGTTTATATATATATATATATATATAATCTTTGTCGAATGGTGACTCGAGAGTTAGGCCTGATTCAGAAGTGAGGCCTTATTATCATTATTCAGAGCACCCCGTTAGTACCAGACTTGGTTACATATCTTTCATAGTATGATACACGAAAATACAATCTTCTCATTCATTGCTTAAATTTTCCAGTCAATTCTCAGGACTTCAGACACGAAAGTTTAAGTTAATGGCATGACATTTGAATGAACTGACCAGACGACAATGTCAAGATGCTGAACGATAAACATGACATTCAGCAGGATTGTCGGGCTGTTCTTTTACCTAAACTAATCTAATTTTGTTCTTAAACACATATGTCGTATCGATAAACAATGGATTGTGTATTGTGGTATATTATGTATTGTGCTATTATTTACGACACTAGTTCATTTCAGCATATTAACAATCTGAGGTTTTCGCCTTCATCGAAAAGGGTAACGATTTTTAATGAAATGTATTTGCGCTATTTTTTGACATGATAATGTTTCAGAAACTTGTGCGTGTGGTATACACTTAATAATGCACATTATGAATCAATCTATATTCCTTATCATTCCATATGATGATCTGATCAAGATGTTACTAGTCTTTCCTTGTATCAGTGAAATTTTCTCATAAATATGCACATATATAATTTTAAGCACATAGTTTTGTAACACATACACCGGCACGCACGCACACACACGCACACACACACACACACACACACACATACACACATTTATATATATATGTATATATATATATATATATATAACTGTCAGTTTATAAATTGCACCTGATGATTGTGTAACACATAAAACTCTGAGTCGTGCCTTCGACGTAAGACAATATATATATATATATATATATATATATATATATATATTAAAAAAGGATTAATTCAAAGATGTTGAATGGCCATTTCGATATGACGATCCCCACGGGGAGCGACACATCACCTCAGCAACAGAAAAAAACCTTTCAGAAACTTTTTTTTTTTTCTGTTGCTGAGGTGATGTGTCGCTCCCCGTGGGGATCGTCATATCGAAATGGCCATTCAACATCTTTGAATTAATCCTTTTTTAATATATATATTTGCTCTGTAATATTTTATTACATGGAGCTCTCTTCCTGTATCATTTTTTAATATTAAAATAAATTTTTAATATTAATTAGGATCGGGTTTTTTGGAATTTACCTTCCTGCTTTTTTCCCTTGGATTGAAGTATCTGAATTAAAATATATATATATATATATTAAAAACAGAAATAGTGGCTGTTCCAACGAAAGAAATAGGTATAGAAGAAAAAGTGCGAGAAGCCGTGAACGTTTTATTTAAAGTATAGATTTATTGTTGCTATTATTAACATTACTTGCTTTTTGTATGATATATTAAGTGTCCATAATCGTATTTGTGTCGCTATATTTGTTTCGAGTATAAAGTTGACTCTCTTCAGGCGAATAAATTTGTAACTTCACATATCGAGATCCGTTTGTTTTTCTGATAGCCAAGTTATCGTGTACAAATAGATAAGTCAAGTGGCGTGCAGGTCAGAGTGTTCATATGTGTGCGTGCGTGTTGTTGCTTTTTTCACACTCACACGTTAAGTTTCTCTTCTGACTTTCGTTGACACTAAAAGATTTTTAACTGACTTGCAAAATTTGATTTCATCTTAAAATTTAAAAATTATTTTCAGCGATTTTGATTCATTTCTACTCTACGAGTCATCTAGTTCTTTTTGTTGTTTTGGGAATACTATTTGAATTTATTGTGTGTGTGTGTGTGTGTGTGTGTGTGTGTGTGTGTGTGTGTGTGTGTGTGTGTGTGTGTGTGTTTTCATGTTTGAATTTTGTGTGTGTGTGTCTGTTAGGTTTTTCATGTTTTGTTGAGTGAAGGCTTTTATTTTTATAACTATTTCTTCCTGTATCATGAGTGTGTCATAATCTGCATTTTGGTAGCTGGGCATTACTCTGAAGTTACCTCCACTGCAATACTCCTGCCACATCTGGTCGGGTACCCCTGCTGTTCTCCTCGGGTTTCTTGACAAAATACAGCGGAGAATCTATAATGTGATCGATACCGACTTAGCTGACCGCCTGCAGTCACTCTCTCACCGGCCTGACGTGGCTTCCCTGTGCCTCTTCTATAAGTACTTTCACGGCTTCTGCTCGGATGAACTGAAATCACTGGTGCCCCCTAGGTGTGAATTTGCACGAGTTAATAGATTGGCAATAAGTCCCGCCCCTTTGCAGTGAAACCGACGAAATCTAACCGCAGTTTTTACTCCAACAGCTTCTTTTCTTGCACTTCCCGCCTGTGAAATTCCCTTCCGTATGCTTGCTTCCCCGACGGCTACAACCTCCAAGAGTTTAAATGTAAGGTCAATAGACACCTCCTAACACACTAACTCGCACCCATTCCCTCCCTACGTACCTCCTAACTCGTCTATCACCCTCCTTCTGACATTTCCTATACACAATCGCTCTATGTAACCCCGTGTGCTTTTGTGGCAGTGGACTGGCTTGCTTGGGGTGATATGATTATAAAAGAAAATTCAGGTAAATGTTAGGAGACCTACAATTTCCTGTTGTTGGCTTGTTTAATGTTACTTCTGTATAGGACTGCTCTTTTCTTTGGATTTTGTGTCACCCACAACTATATTTTTGCGCATTCATCGCATTTTAGAGCATAAATTACGTTTTTAGAGTTGCAGCTCAGGTTTGTTTTTATTTCGAATGTAGATGTGTTTTCGAACTTGAAGTACTTTCTTCTATTATTATGTTGCATACCCCACCCACATCTTTTTTTGGTTGCATTTTGTGACCTCTTGTGTTTTGTGTTGCTCCAATTTTGATGAGGTTAGGATTTTTTTTAAATTTTGGGTTTGCTTTTAATTATTTTAGTTGTCTTTAGAATTTCCTTTATTTTATCATTTTTATTGAGAAATTCTATGTGTTTTGATCTTTGTAAATAATTCTGTGTTGCTTTTGCTGTGTATGAAAACGGATTCGAGAATGTTTTCTTCTTTTTCTTGTTTTTTTTTAATTATTATTATTCCAGAGAGATTCTAAGAGTATTTCATCTGCTAGTTAGAGACTCTTGTTTATTAGTGGAGTGGGGTATCCTCTTATTTGTAAAGTTTTTCGAAAGCGTATTTTCTAGGCGTATTTTACGAAGGGTTTTATGGGCTACTATTGTGTAGATTTGTTGTGCTAGGATCAAACAGATTAATTTCCTGGTTTTTAAAATTGTTTTGTTCTTTTATTTATTCCCGAGGAAAAAATGTTAAAGTAAATTCTTTTGATTTTAACATTATTTAGAAACCTATTTTGGACTTAAACCAAAAAGAAAAAAAAATGGAAAAATTTTAAAAAGACGAAAAAACTCGACACCTTTTTTTAATTGCTTTTATAATTACTTTTTTATCTTTCTGTTAATGTATGTATCTCGATTTCTTTCGCCCTTATTTACCGGAGTTCCGTGCCAATCCGACACACAATCCTTCCACTTCCTCTTTTTTTTCTTTCTTCTTCTTTTTCTTTTTCTCCCTTTCTAGTCAAGTTTTTCACCGCTCTTACAACAGTTCTCTTTACACACGCAACACACTAAACTAATTGTAATTTATCAAAATGATTACGATCTTCGGCAAAACAGGGTTAGTTTAACCCATTGAAATGGTCACACAATCTCTGAAAAATTTGAATTTTTTATATGTAATATATAGACTATGTAAATAAATAATTTTACTTACATTGAGTTTTGATATTTAACTTTTAATAATTAATATTAATAGGATGTCTTTTGTGATTTTACCATCAAACCGCTTCTTTTGAATTTAAATATATATATATATATATTTATATATATATATATATATATATGTGTGTGTGTGTGTGTGTGTGTGTGTGTGTGTGTGTGTGTGTGTGTGTGTGTGTGTGTGTGTGTGCACGTATGTATATTTGTCTATACTTCTGAGATAAGGTAATATTTACATTATTTACATTGATCGCACAGTTGTTCTCATTCTTATTGCCATATTCATATTCACGACATTTTGACCTTTATACGCTCAGGCCTTTTTCAGTTGATTGGAACTTCAAACCAAACCCTTTATTACAATCAGTAGTATATATTTTTCTCGAGCCATGTGCTATGCTACTTCTGGATATCTTTGTTATCTCTCTTTAAGCCAGGTAGCCAGGTATTGAACATACAACTCTTTGCTTCAAGTCACTGGGTCAAACCAATGATTTTATACACTTTGTCCAGATTCCTATTTTTTCATGAACACTTTTACAACACTGAAAGATAAAAGAAAGAAATTGTAAAATTACAGGTTAGATATGTTGTCATAACATAAAATTATATATATGCGAATTATTAATAAATTCTTAAAAATAATTAAAACATTAAGTATGTTTTCAATAACTAATTCTAAATATTACGTTATTTTAAATCATTGTTGAAAAAATTTAACGAGTTTATCTGCCCAAATGTTTTGTATAAATAATTTTATTAAAAAAAACTAAATACTGTTACATTATAACATTTTGTAATGTTTTTGTAACATTTTTCAATATTTAGTATAAAATAGGTTAATATTTCATTAGAATCAAAAATAAAATAATCAGATAATTAAATAAATATATTAAATATAGTTATATATACTAGACTTGACGAAGTTATACTGAGATCTAATTTTGTTCAGACAACATCCTACATCTCTATAAAACCGATGAAATCCAAAACGTAAGTTTGGAGCTGTTTTATCGAGCCAGTCTTATGGGTTGCACTCCATTGTTTTGTCTGGATTTACATTCATAGTCCGTAGAACTCGACTATATTCTGTAAAAAATGTTTTAATTTCTATTTTTCTCTTCAGAAATTTAATTAAATCAACTTTACAGTGTTAGCTGCTTGTGGTAAGTCAACCGGGATTCAGTCCATTTTTCAGTCTGTTTTTTTGTAATTTTGGGAATTTTTTTTTTTCGTTTTTTGTTCGTCTATGATTTTTTTTTTGTCACTTAGTTTGTGTAAATTATTTTGCAATTCAAGGTTATTTTTGACTTAAGATAAATAGTATCGCGGTTCAATTATTTCCATTAGTTTTGTCTTGTAGAAGATTTAAATTTCTGTCTTCGAAACATTGAATTCATAACGGTTGGCCAGCAAACGCAAGCCGCATAACTCGACTATATTCTGTAAAAAATGGTTTAATTTCTATTTTTCTCTTCAGAAATTTAATTAAATCAACTTTACAGTGTTGTGGTAAGTCAACCGGGATTCAGTCCATTTTTCAGTCTGTTTTTCTGTAATTTTTGGAATTTCTTTTTTCGTTTTTTGTTCGTCTATGATTTTTTTTTTTTTTGTCACTTAGTTTGTGTAAATTATTTTGCAATTCAAGGTTATTTTTGACTTATTCAATGTTAAAATTTTGTAAACTTCAGTCACTTTTTTTCTTTTTTTTTTTAATTGGAGTAGATAGTTTCTACTATCACCCGGTCTCACACTCCACCCACCTCTTTTGAATGAGTTTAGAGGTGATCGCCTTGTTTCTTGTTTAGGAAGGGGTTCCCGGTTCATCCCCCTTCTCCGGTCTTAGTGTTAGTTCAGCTGGAAGCTCTTTGCAGTTACGGAGTATGGTGGCAACGTCTTTACATTCTGAGGGTACCGGGTTGGCAGTTTCCTGGTTGCTGCTTCCAACTGGTATTTAGGAGCCCGAACTCTTGCGTTGCGTCTTGAGAGGCTGCTCTGATCAACAGTTGAATAATACCGGGGTTCTTGTAGTGCCATATCGCGCATGGACGGGCGTCCCTGCATGAACGTTCGGTGGGAAACCCCGAGGCCACATTATGTTGATGGCCGCGCCAGTCTCCATCCTTCACAAGTTGCAAAGGATTGACCGACTGATTCTATTCTAAGACCTCTCCTTAACTGAATCACTATGGAAAAAGCAAACATAATAGCAAAACTAAACCAGCTCATTTGAAAACGCCCAAACCTGTCTGCATCTCTTTCACTAATATACGCGGTATCCGCACCAACTTCCTCAGCGTAGATTCATTCCTCCATAATAACTCACCTGATATATTTGCCCTATGTGAAACTAATCTTAACCCTTCTATCCCCTCATCCGAGTTCTACGTTCCTGGCTACCTTCCCCTCTTCAGGAAGGACTCCAATGTTCATATGCATGGGCTTGGTGTCTATGTCAGTGAACACCTTCCCTTAGCTAGGGTGTCATCTTTTGAATCCCCAGATCATTCTTTCATGTGCTTCCGCCTCTCACTTCTCAGCTCGATTAGCTATCTCTTCTTACTCTACTGCTCTCCTTCCTCCCCTGACTGTTCGTTACTTGACATCATTTCTGACAATATCGACGAAGCCATTTCTTCCCATCCCTCTGCCCATGTATTCGTGTTTGGTGACTTTAACGCCCACCACACCAAGTGGCTGAAGAACGCTGTCACTGACCCTGCTGGTGTCCACACCATGAACTTTTCAATCACCCAATCCCTTACGCAAGTAGTGGACTTCCCCACGCGTTTCTCCGACAATTCTAACGGAAGAGACTCACTTCTAGACCTCTGCTTCACTTCCATCCCAGACTCTTGCACTACCAGACAACTCTGCCCCCTCGGAAACTCTGACCACACTGTAGTGTCCGTCAATATTTCACTCCACTCCCGCCCGACCCATGAAACCCAGAGAAGTAGAATATCCTACTGCTATTAAAGAGCAGACTGGGATTCGTTCCGAGATTTCCTCTGTGACATCCCTTGGAACAACGTCTTTAGTCTTCCCATCGAAGAATGTGCATCCGAGGTCTCCTCCTGGGTTAAGGCTGGCATCGATGCCTTCATCCCTGCTAGGAAATTCCAGCTTAAATCTCATTCGTCTCCATGGTTCTCACCCGCTTGCTCGGCTGCCATTGCCCACCGGAATCATTTCTTCCGACTCTATCGTAACTACGCGTCGGACCAAAAAGGCGCCTTTTCACTTCAGCTCGTAATAAGTGTAAAAGGATACTTAACAAAGCTAAGATGTTGTTTGCTGCCAGAATGAAGCAACGCATAGCATTCTCTAAATTTGGCTCTAAAGACCACTGGCGGCTCTGTAAAAGAGTACTTAACAAGAGCAAGTCCACAATACCCCCGCTAATCAACAAATTTGAGGTCCTCACCTCCCCAGCAGATAAGGCTAAATGCTTTGCCAGCAGATTCTCGAACAATTTGAGTCTGGACACATCTGGAGTTTTTACACCCGACTTCTCACCTAGAACCGAGGCACAACTGAATGACGTCCACATTACACCTTCGCTTGTCTCTAAGATAATCTTAAAACTTGACCCCCACAAAGCGAGCGGTGGTGACGGAATCCCAACCATAGTCTTAAAGAAATGTGCCCCTGAACTCTCCTCTGTCCTTTCTAAGCTCTACAACCTCTGCCTATCTGCTTCCTGCTTTCCTGCCTGTTGGAAATCTTCCTCTGTAGTTCCTATATTTAAAAACACTGGAGAACACTCTGACACTGCAAATTACCGCCCTATCAGCCTTCTTCCTATCTTTGGCAAAGTGTTCGAAGCCATTATCAACGCCGAGGTGGTTCAGCATCTCACAGCACACAGGCTTCTCTCGGACAAGTAATATGGTTTCCGCTTCACCAGGTCTACTGCTGATATGCTGAGTGCATATACCAGGCACTCGACAGGAATGGCGAAGCCCGAACCGTTGCATTGGATATATCTAAGGCGTTCGACAGAGTTTGGCATACTGGCCTTCTATGTAAACTGCGGAGCTATGGTATAACTGGACATTTGTTTCAACTAATCCAGTCATTCCTCTCTAACCGCACAATGAAGGTGGTATTAAACGGACATGCCTCTCAGAACTACCATGCAAACGCAAGTGTCCCCCAAGGCTCCATCTTAGGTCCTACACTCTTCCTGATATACATTAATGATCTCCCTGATTTCATAAGAGCCCAAATAGGTTTGTACGCCGATGACACCACAGTTTACTCTCGCCTCCTACAAAAATCTGGTGTAGGCGTCAAAGCTAACCTCGCAGCCGAGATTGAAAAAGACCTCCAATCCATATTGGACTGGGGTAAGAAATGGCTAGTAAATTTTAATGCTTCTAAAACGAAGCTACTCTCAATTAACCATCATCGACAATCTTACCTACCTCCCATTAGCATGGACCAGGCTTGCCTCCCAGAGAGTAAAACACTACGCCTCCTTGGTCTCACACTTTCAGCGGACCTCAAATGGAATGACTATATCGAATCCATTGCTAAATCCGCTGCTATGAAAGTCGGTTCACTGTGTAGGGCCCGGAAGTTTTTTCCGTCTAAATCTATCCAGCACATTTATAAATCTACCATCCGCCCGTGCATTGAATACTGCTGCTATATCTGGTCGGGTGCCCCTGCTGTTCTCTTCGGGCTTCTCGATAAGGTTCAAAGGAGGGTCTGTAATGTGATAGATACCGACTTGGCAGACCGCCTGCAGTCTCTCTCCCACCGGCGCGACGTGGCTTCCTTGTGTCTCTTCTATAAATACTTTCACGGCTTCTGCTCCGATGAACTTAGATCACTAGTGCCCCCTAAATACGAATTTGAACGAGATACTAGATTAGCAGCTAGATCCCACCCTTTTACAGTGAAACCGATAAAATGCAGCCGTAACTTCTACTCCAACAGTTTCTTTCCTCGCACTTCCCGACTGTGGAATTCTCTTCCACACGATTGCTTCCCCGACGGCTACAATCTCCAGGAGTTTAAATGTAAGGTCAATAGCCACCACCTAACACTAACCTGCTCCCATTCTATCAAACACTCTTCCCATCTGCCCAACCCTCATCCTCGCTATCCTTACTCATCTGTCACCTTCCTCCTGACATTCCCTATGTCTAACCAGTCCTTCTCTTTACCTTCCCTTATGTAGCCCCATGCGCAATAGTGGCAGTGGAATGCCTTGCTTGGGGTGAGATGATTAAAAAAAAAAATTGGTGATGACTGCAAAGTAGTGGTATTTTGTGCTCAGAGATTTTAGAATGGTTCCTCTAACAAAGAAAGTATCAAGACTGATATGCTACTTTGTGGGATGATCATAAATTCATAACCTTTTCCAATGACATTAGTATGACGTGAATTAAACATATTTGGTGAGAATTTTAATTCAACTCATCGGGTTCACATTTAACTACTAACACCACCTAAGTTTACCTGCACATCCTGTGAATCATTTAAGCTAATATATGTATTATGTCAATTCATTGTTTTTACGTCATAAATTCACTGAAAGTTTGGAAAAAATTAATTATCAATGATAAAGTGTTACTGACAATATACGACAATTATTATATTCATGATGTATTAATAAGTAAAAATATTACAGTCCCTTTCATAATAAACTGTTGGTTTTCTAAAATATATATAAACCTTTCTAAAGTAAGTTCTTTAAATGCGGCATATTACGTGGTTGTGGTTCCGCAGACTGCAATTTTTGGTTTAACACACTCCATAAATTATCAATGTGATTGATATCGTGGAAGATTTCGTTTTCATATTCCTAAAATCGTTCTTGTCCGGTTTACAGAGGCCTCATTGGCTGACTGAATGATTCTACTGTCATCGTAAACCCTGTTGCCAGCTTGTAATCCATATAGTCTTCAATTATGTTAAGGTGACTGACACATCATAAGGTATCTTCTACATAAATAATAGGATTTTGGGTTTTACAGGAGAATGTTATCCAAACCCTTACACTACATTCACATCTTATTTTACCATAATGTGTAATTGTGACATCACTTTCCCAGATTAATCGCTGTGTATCTAATTCAAAAGAAAAATTAATGCAATCAAGAAACCGCCTTCTATTGATGCAAGCTCCAGTTCTGTGCTTATTGCAGATATTTGTTAGAATTTTTACTTTGAATGGCCCGCAGCTATGCAGCTCTATACACAATAAGGACTGATGTACCCTGTTTTGATGCATTCCTTATTTCATTTTGGTTACAGCTTGTACCATAATAGACTGCTTTGGTTTCTACTAGCGGGAAATTCGCTGTTTACTTCTTATATTGATAAGTTTTCTGCAGGAGTCACAACTACATTTTAACGTGAGTAATATATAAGCCATGCCGTTTCAGTAAGGCGCTGAATTAGTCTTCAATAGATCTTAATAAAAGTCACTCAAATCGTTCTTCTTAAGCATAACTACATTATTCAATATATCAAAATGAAGTACCTGAGAATGGCTTGTTTTCTATTTATAAATCTGACCTTGATATGTTCTGCTCTTACGATCGAATAATTGTCATTCTTGCTAAACATAGCTGTTCACAATTATTGGGTTCATAAATATATATTCAGAATATTAATCTGCATTTGTTTCTAGTACTAGATCTATGATGTTCGCTCGGAAATTAATGAACCATATTTTGATAAATCTGTCCTTGGTGTCAAAGGTAGGTATTAATTAAATGGCCATAGGGTCTTAACTTTTTCATTAATAACCCAAATGCTAGTTTTCGTATCGATATTAGTAACATGAAATTGTTTACGAAACATAAGAAATATTGAATTCTTTTAAATGCGAAAATTTGAACTCATAAACATTCTTCGAAGTTTTCTCTATATTTTCAGACTCCGTATATGAGCACAGATAGGTGTTTGTTAATGAATTTCAGCAATTGTGATAGCCCTAATTGCAACAAGACCTGTTGCAGGTAGTTCTGAACAAGTATCAACAAATGTGCAAAAGTAGGTTTTGTAGCTGAGAAATTAATGTCTCCATTAGTGTTATTGTATCTCTCGAATATTATCTAGTTTTTATGAAAATACATAGGAGGCATTACTTTAGGGCATATGTCACACATGTTCTTGATTTGATATTTTTATTTTTATTGTTTTTGTTGTTAACGAATGAAAGAATCGGTAAGAAATGCGATCAGATTCTATTCTCATTGTAACATTTTGAACAAATTCAGTTATATTTTCATTTAGTTTTGAATATTATGAGTTATTTTCATCATTAAAAACACTTTTTACAATAAAATATTGAAAAAAATTAAAGTTGAGAAATAGCACAAATGCGAATATTTTAATATAATGTAAAAATAAATAATAGCATAAGAATGTGAACCAATACATTGTGCTTTGTGTATTTGTGATTACTGCAACTCAGTTAGGAGAAAGTTGGACAAAGAACAGTTTGGTATTGAGCATATAAAATCGGTACCTTCAGTGACTACTAAATTAGAAATAAAAACTATGATAAAGCTTTGTTACCTTTTTTTCCTAAAACTTCTTTTTAACTATTTTTACTTTCTTTCTTTTTTCTTACTTCCTATTCTATTCTTTCTTTTCCTACCTACTCTCCCTTTATTTTACATAGTTATTTATTTTTTATCTTTCTGTTATGTCTTCCTTTTCTATCTATTCTGCATTCCTTTTTATTTCTCTATTTTCTTTTTTTTTCTTGCTTTCTTTCTTTTTCTTTTTCTTCCTATTTCTTGATCATATTACGACGAGATCAGTTTCATTATAAGGCTGAAAATAAAACAACGTTCTTTAAAAATAAACTGAGACAATCGAAGAGAAAAAATAAATTTAACATACTGACGCAAAGAATTGAGTTAGTATGTATCCTTATATCACTTTAAAAAGAAATATAAATGAAATATTATTTTTTTCTTTCGCTTAAGTTTTACGTAATTTTTTATTTCTTTCATTTTTTTACATTTTATATATTTAAAAAATGTTTTCAAATTATTTTTAATTCAATTGTATCTCATTTACTAAAAAAAAAGACAAAATCGGTATCAAACAAAATAACTGAAATTGTACACTCCTAAACAGCTGGTATAAATATGAAACTGTAGTATGAGGAATATTGAAAAAACATTATAATTGAGAAATTCCACCCGCAAGTAAAGAAATAAACAATGTAATTGCGTGTCAAAAAAACAACAAAACGGAAAGAATGCAATATAATGAAATCATGGATACGAACGAGAAAGAAAATGATCTCAGTATGAGAAAGAAAATGATATCAGTGTAATAAAGCATGAAAAAATAAACTCCTTTTCACTTACGATCTTTATGCACAAAACATTTAATAAAAATATAGACATGATTAATTACATCTTACCAGTATGTTTAAAAAAGTAAATGGATCTATAGTGCTAGATTTGACGGGTACTTACGATAAAAAAAGTAATAAAATCGTTTGAAAACAAAGTAAAAAATACTCAAAGATCAATTGAATAATTAACTATTTATTAACTAGTTAATTAAGGTCAACTATTAGAAATATAGAGATACCGAAATACGAGACTAAGATAAGTAGTACCATAGAAGTGATTGAAAAACAAATTTAAAAGTGAGTGGGATGCATTGGGAAAACTAGTGAGAATAAAATGTGAGTTAGCTTAATCGTTCTAATGTTACCGATTTTTCCAATATTCAAACCTTCAATTTTTCCGTTACTCAGTATCTCAGTCAAAAAGTAGACATCCTTAATAGTTTCCTATATAAGTCTGACTAACATTATTCTTTACTTGATTCCTTCCTTACCTATTTTCCTAACTCTTATAGGGCATCACAACATTGTTCTCTTGTCAATTCGGATCAAACAGTAGTATCTGTTGATGTTTCTTTTGAGTCGTTTATTATAAAGCCTATTCACAAAGATTCTTTCTTAGGTCAAAACCAAGATTAATTGATAGCATATTGTAAGGACCTAAAAAGAATCAGTAATATTTTTTACGACAATTGAAAACGTTCGGCCGGCTTAAATGATATTTTTACGACCATTGTATATGGAGCAGCCTTTGTGCGCAAAATTCTATCGATTAATGAGTGCTGATTTAACAGCAAACGGGCTTCCAAAAGAAAATACGAAAAGAACATTAATTACATTTTTCGTCTGACGAAATGTGATAAAACGTCTCAGATCAAGGGATTGACTCTTTTTTGTCACATGTTGGTAAAAGGATTGATATAATAAATCCCTTGTGCGTAAACGATGGCACATAAAAGTATGATAAGCGATAATCAAAATTTGTCCGTTTGGATTAGACCACATCCTTCGGACAATGATGGTGAGAAGCATTTACTCAAAGAAGAAAGGAGTTAAGCTTGATCAGGTAACCATAAGAAAGAGAAGGATCAGGTAGAATTCTAAGAGTGGGAGGAGGAACTTTCACATACTTAGACATAAAATGTAGCCATAACAACACACCACAAACTACCTTAGGTTTTCCTGCAGACTTGGTTGGTAGCGCAACCATAACAGAAATCAAAATATGATGAAAAATGAAGTAATAATAGTAATAATAGGGACGCGGTTGAAATTACAACTAGAATAACATGTTTTTCGAAGCTTTTGAAAATGTAACGTTTTTTTCCGTATATGAAATTTTGTTATTTTTACTATTTTAACGTAAACATGAGTCTTTCTTCGTATAATTATTAATTTATCTGTTTATTTTTTAAATAATCCTGATAGATTAATCAACTAGTTTTCTTACTATTCATATGCCCCTTATTCCTATATCCCTTATTTGTCAACACTTCAAAAGAATTTTTTAAACAGCGTTATTTTTTCTTAAAAAACAATACGGCAGAAAAACAACAATACGATAGCAAAAACAATACGATAAAAAAGCAATACAATTTCTACGATATTCTTTCTTAGAAAGACTACGTTTTTGCTTTGTTTTTTTTTTTGTTTTTTTTTTTTTGTTTTTTTGACAACGCTATTTTTGACGACTTTAATGAAAAAATAACTGAATATACAGATGGCCGGCCAAACAAATTATTATTTTTAAATTTTACAGCAGTGATAAAATTGAACAAATGTTAACTTTTTCTGTTAATAATTTTGTTTGTTTTTTACAATTATTTTCGTTGGTAGTACCAACAATTTTTTAAAATTATTTAACAACTCATCAGATCAAGAGTAAAAAAAAAACAAGAGAAAACAAAAAGAAAGGAAAAACTTACCATCTCTATATCTTCCTCTCTCTTTTTTTTTTTTTCAAAATAATATTCTAGTGTAGTGATATTTTATTTCGTTAAGCGGCAATTTCATACATTCTTTTAACCAGCCTGTTTCTCTTTGAATTACAATCGCATCTTTGTCTACTGTCGCTTGGCAACCAATTTAGGAGAAGGAAAACTCCAAACAATTAACAAGAACAAGTATTAAAAATAGAAACAAAATGTCCAGTATGGTTATTCCAGTAGATAAACTGGAAGCCTGTTCTTCAGGAGGGAACCTACCTGAGGTCAAAAAATCTGCCATAGGAACAAACTCCTACACAGAGAATGAATCTTCAGGTCGCCACAACCAGGATAACCCTAATGATGGCCCTGCAAATTATCCAGCTAGATCCATCACCGTACTTTATAAAAAAAATACAATGGTCTCGTAAAGATTACGAAGTCGTTATGACTGCATTCCCTGTAGTCTTACCTAAACCTCGGAAAATCATCACTCGCCAAACATATGACATTTGGCGAGAAAAGGTTGGACAAACAATTAGAAAGTACATTGACAAAAATAAACTAGCCAATGTAAGAAAGTTCATCCTGCAAAATAACCGATTGACAGCGGATGAAATTAAAGAAATAAAAAGAATTGCAACCAGAATAGACAAATCAACAAAATATGAAAGGGAACTGGAATCGGAAAAAAAGGAGTAACATCACAAAAGCCCCAGGTCATAATAAAGAAACCGAGATGCACACAAATCACTGTAATGGTAATACTGAAAATTTAGAAGTGTTGGATAGGTGCGAGCCTAGTCGGTTACAAGACGGCAATAAAACGAGTTCAAAACACATTGAACAAAATTATTTTACCGAAAACGAGAATAGTATACAAGAATCCAAAGAGAAAATCAAGAGCCATATAAGTCAGATATAAAATATTACAATGGAGGAACGAAAACGACTCCCAAATTACAACTAACAAAGCATAACCTCGAAATTATTAAGCTCTACAAAGCAGCAATCAAATTAATTCTGGATGAAGAAGATCTAAAGATCTTAATCCAGCAGTTTTCCAAGATCATCCTATTTATAAGTAATTGATCCTTACACCAATAACAGCCACTTTTGTTAAGGATATTACTAAAATTCCTGCATGGATGACTAAAGGAATTACCTTTCTTCTATTTAAAAATAGTAACACGAATATTCCGAAAAACTACAGACTAATTAATTACACGTCTTCCCACAACATACAAAATATTGACATCTATTTTAGCAAAACTGACATATTTCTTCTTGAAAAGAAATAACATACTACCGCTTGAACAAAAAAGGGTGCAAAAGTGGTTGTTAGGGATGTAAAGATCAATTACTTATAATTAGGATGATCTTAGAAAACTGCTAGATTAAGATCTTTAAATATGTACAAGGTATACCCCATTATCACCCATTTCCTCAAACAATGTAAGTCAATATGGAAAAGAAAAACACTTTACATCAATCACATAAATGCAACCTATAAGTCTGGTGAAATAAATATCAACAGAGGAACTTTTCAAGATGAATTTTTGTCTCCCTTATTTTAATATCACTAATAGCTTATACCAGTCAACTTAACAAGACAGAATTGGGCTATAAAACGAAACATTTGTCTATGTAATGCTAAGGATTGTTATGGCAGACAGAAAAACATGAAATGTAGCTATAACAACACACTCCGACTTTCTTTAAGTCATTCCGAAGACTTGGTAGGATGTGTGACTATAGCAGAAATCGAAATATGATTAAAATAGCATAATAATCAAGAACACAGAATATGATTTGTTTCATCTGTTAGCTTATCAACTTAGATACAGTAGCTGATGAAATAAATCACATTTATTTTTATTGATTATTATTATTATTGTTATTATTATTATTTCACAAAATACTCATGAAGGGATATTTTCCAACGTAATAATTATCATCTTAATTTTCATACAGTAGAAACTGAAAAAATATGATTTTTCAAATGCAGATGTTAATATTTTCATTATTGAACATTGACCTCTATAGTTACTAAAATATCACCAGCTGCGGATTTATCCTTTGACATTTGTACAATAACACTCAACATTCTTTCTTCACACTTTTTAAATATAAACACTCTTTTTATTTTTTCCGGTTGTTCGTTAGGGTCGCACAACGCTATGATTTTCATAAAGTATTTATTCCTGAGTAAATCCTTTAATTCTTAATAACGCTCAAAATAAGCTGTCAAAACAAATACTCTGAGTTTGATTTAAAGTTCAAAACTAAGTTTACGTAAAAGGTCCAAGGTAGATGGATTTTATTAGCATAAATATAGTGCAGAGGTTATTTTTTCTTTCTTTCTTTCTTTCTTTCTTTCTTTCTTTCTTTCTTTCTTTCTTTCTATTTAAATATTTATTCTGTTCAAAAGTGTTTAGTAATTTATATTGCGTTCGGTGTTATGGTCTTCTATAATAACTTTTTCTTTTCTTATTTTTACTTTCTCATTTTCTTTCTCTCTTTCTTACTTTTTTGCATTAATTAACTTTCTGTTGAAAATGATTTAATAATTTATGTAGCATTTCGTACGATATAGTTCTCTTATTTATTGCTATTTACCCATGCTTTTGATTTTTTTTTTACTAGTGTGCAGTTCGCTTTTTGAGGCATTTTATATATATATTTTAAGAAGGTATAGTTAAAACTTCTCAATCTAAATCATATATTAAAATCGATATCCTGATGCTTAGTCATTGTAAATGGATTGAACTGAGAGCATTTCACTAACCTCTCGTATATAATGTGCATATTTTATTATTTACTTATGTATTTATTTTGTCAAAGTACTTCAATCGAAACTAGAGTAAATTCCATGAATGTGTACAGGCTATACAGTTTACAGCATTGAGGTTATCTGACCTACGAGAGTATTAGAAATTTAAAGATATTTGTTATCAGTCAAACTTTAACGATGACAATCAGATACCTAGTATGAAAATACAAATGCATGATCGCAGACTTGGTAGGTAGTGCGACCATTGTAGAAATCGAAATATGATGAAAATGTCAACATAATAATAATACCAACACCTTTTGCAGAAAGCAAACTACAAAAATTAATATGAACACCACCCAGACCCGGTTAGAGAGAAATGACATATAACAATTTTATGTGACTTTACAATACACACAGGCAGAACAATCAAAGCTAATCGACAATACAACGTGATCAAAAAGTGCCATCTTATTGACATGGTAGTCCCTGCAGATTGCAATGTACTTCTGAAGACCTTCAAGAAATATCAAAATACAAGGATCTTAAAATAATAATAATAATAATAATAATAATAATAATATCATTAATAGCACTAACCAGTCAACTTAATAAGACAGAATGTGGCTATAAAATAGGCCAAAAGAAAATAAGCCATCTATTTTACATGGATGACTTAAAGTTATATGCTAAGAATGATAATGAGCTGGAAGGTCTTCTGCAAACTGTAAAATGCTTCAGCGAAGACATTGGAATGAAATTTAATTTGAATAAATGTGCTAAAGCTACAGTTTTACGTGGATCAATACAAGAAACATCCTCAATTAGCCTAGACCCTGCTGTAACAATAAAAGAATTGAAACCAGAAGAAGCTTATAAATACCTAGGTGTAAATGAGAGCGTAAACATTCACCATAAAAAAATGAAAGAAATAGTGCGTAAAGAGTACTATAGAAGGCTACGAATTATATTAAAAACTGAATTAAATTCACAGAACAGAGTTATGGCCATTAATAGCTTTGCAATCCCAGTTGTCCAATATAGCTTCAACATCTTAAACTGGACTCTAAACGACATCAGGTGAATGGATGCTAAAACAAGAAAGCTTCTCTCTAAGCATAAGATGCATCATCCAAAGGCTGATGTAGACCGTCTATACATACCCCGTAAAGAAGGTGGAAGGGGTCTTATTCAGCTGGAATTGTCATACAAGACAACAACTATTGGCTTACTAACATACATAGAAACAACAAAGGATTGGATTATACAATTAGTAAGGCAACATGAAGTAAGAAAGAAAAAATATTCAATAATAAAAGAAGGCAGTAAATACAAACAAGATTTACAGTTAGTAGATTCTGTAGAAAAGCAAAACAGTAGCCAAGAACCAACTACTGCGGCAAAAAATATGAAAATGAAAGCCAAAGATAAAGCTCTTGAAAAGATGAAACAGCACTGGCAGGACAAACCTCTGCATGGCCAATATCCAGTACGTGCCAATAAATCCAATGTTGACAAAGTTAATACTCATCGATGGTTACGTGCATCTGGATTAAAGTCTGAAACTGAAGGATTTATACTTGCAGCACAAGACCAAAGTCTTTTCACGAGAAACTTTCAGGCAAATATTATGCATAATAATATGGATCCAAAATGCAGGTTTTGTGATAAACACCAAGAAACAATAGACCACCTAATCTCAGGCTGTTCTGTGCTTGCCCCAAACGAATATAAAAATCGCCACGATAGAGTTGGGCAATATTTACATTGGGCAATGTGCAAACATTATGGAAAAACTGTAAACAAACACTGGTATGAACATCATCCAGCACCGGTTACAGAAATAGATGTAACCATTCTATGGGATTACACCATCTACACAGACAGAAAAATTGAAGCAAACAGGCCAGACATTATTGTTAAAAACCAGAAGGAGAAAACTTGTCTATTAATTGATATGGCTTGTCCAGCGGATTGTAACATAGCAATCAAGGAATTTGAAAAACTGTCAAAATATAAAGACCTGGAAATTGAAATAGAAAAAATGTGGAAATTGAAAACAAGAGTTGTGCCAGTGATAGTAGGTGCACTTGGAATGATAAAAAATGGAACAAAACAACACATTGAAAGAATCCCTGGAAACCCCAGCTTAAGAGATATACAAAAAATTGTCTTATTAAGTACAGCCCACACACTAAGGAAAACGTTATCTATGTAATGCTGAGGATGATAGGGAAGATAGAAAAACATGAAATGGAGTCATAACACGCCACTACCTGCCTTAGGTCTCCCCGCAGACTTGGTTGGTAGTGAGACCAAAGCAGAAATCGAAATATGATGAAAAGTGACATAATAATAATCCGTTAGGGAGATAAGTCATGTAACAATTATATGGAACTTAGGTTACAATACACGCAGACAGAACAATCAAATCTAATCACCCAAAAATCGTGATCAGAGACAGCAAAAACAAAATGTACCTTCTTATTGACATGACAGCCCCCGAACATTGTAGTGTACCCCTGAGGGCCTTAAAAAATCTATCAAAATACAAGGATCTTGAAATAGATATCTCAAAAATGTGGCACACGAGGACATCAAAGATTCCAGTTGTAGTTAGAGCCCACGTATTAATTAGAAAAGATTCCAGTAAACGTTTGAAGCGATTTCTGGTAGCCCAAATATAATAATAATAATAATAATAATAATAATAATAATAATAATAATAATAATATTAAAAACCAGAAGGAGAAAACTTGTCTATTAATTGATATGGCTTGCCCAGCGGATTGTAACATAGCAATCAAGGAATTTGAAAAACTGTCAAAATATAAAGACCTGGAAATTGAAATAGAAAAAATGTGGAAATTGAAAACAAGAGTTGTGCCAGTGATAGTAGGTGCACTTGGAATGATAAAAAATGGAACAAAACAACACATTGAAAGAATCCCTGGAAACCCCAGCTTAAGAGACATACAAAAAATTGTCTTATTAAGTACAGCCCACACACTAAGGAAAACTTTATCTATGTAATGCTGAGGATGATAGGGAAGATAGAAAAACATGAAATGGAGCCATAACAACACGCCACTACCTGCCTTAGGTCTCCCCGCAGACTTGGTTGGTAGTGAGACCAAAGCAGAAATCGAAATATGATGAAAAATGACATAATAATAATAATAATTGAACATATGAAACAACGCTGGCAAGACAAACCTCTGCATGGCCAATATCCAGTACGTGCCAATAAATCCAATGTTGATAAAATTAACACTCATCGATGGTTACGTGCCTCTGGATTAAAGTCTGAGACTGAAGGCTTTATTCTTGCAGCACAAGACCAATGTCTTTTCACTAGGAACTTTCAGGCAAATATTATACATAATAATGTAGATCCAAAATGCAGGTTCTGTGATACATAACAAGAAACAATAGACCATCAAATCTCTGGATATTCTGTACCAAATGAAATAAAAATCGTCACGATAGAGTTGGGCAATATTTAAATTGAACAATGTGCAAAATGGAATACAAAATGGAACAAAAAACACATTGAAAAAATCCCTGGAAGCCCCAGCTTAAGATATATACAAAAAATGTTTTTTTAAGTATAGCTTACACACTAAGGAGAACTTTGTCTATGTAACGGTAGGGATGATAGGGAAGATAAAAAAGACATGAAATGGAGCCATAACAACACACCACGACCTGCCTTAGGTCTTCCCGCAGACTTGGTTGGTAAGGCCACCATAGTAGAAATCGAAATAATAATAATAATAATAATAATAATAATGATGAAACAGCGCTGGCAAGACAAACCTCTGCATGGCCAATATCCAGAACGTGCCAATAAATCTAATGTTGACAAAGTTAATACTCATCGATGGTTACGTGCATCTGGATTAAAGTCTGAAACTGAAGGATTTATTCTTGCAACACAAGACCAAAGTCTTTTCATAGAAACTTTCAGGCAAATATTATGCATAATAATATGGATCCAAATTGCAGGCTTTGTGATAAACACCAAGAAACAATAGACCACCTAATCTCAGGCTGTTCTGTGCTTGCTCCAAATGAATATAAAAATCGCCACGATAGAGTTGGGCAATATTTACATTGGACAATGTGCAAACATTATGGAAAATCTGTAAACAAACACTGGTATGAACATCACCCAGCACCGGTTACAGAAATAGAAGATGTAACCATTCTATGGGATTACACCATCTACACAGACAGAAAAATTGAAGCAAACAGGCCAGACATTATTGTTAAAAACCAGAAGGAGAAAACTTGTCTATTAATTGATATGGCTTGTCCAGCGGATTGTAACATAGCAATCAAGGAATTTGAAAAACTATCAAAATATAAAGACCTGGAAATTGAAATAGAAAAATGTGGAAATTGAAAACAAGAGTTGTCCCAGTGATAGTAGGTGTACTTGGAATGATAAAAAATGGAACAAAACAACACATTGAAAGAATCCCTGGAAACCCCAGCTTAAGAGATATTCAAAAAATTGTCTTATTAAGTACAGCCCACACACTAAGGAAAACTTTATCTATGTAATGCTAGGGATGATAGGGAAGATAGAAAAACATGAAATGGAGCCATAACAACACGCCACTATCTGCCTTAGGTCTCCCCGCAGACTTGGTTGGTAGTGAGACCAAAGCAGAAATCGAAATATGATGAAAAATGACATAATAATAATAATGAACCTCTTCATGGTCATGCCAAACAAGCTGATGTAGACAAACCTCATATCTATCAGTAATTATGTAGTGCAGAATTAAACGCTGAAACCACAGGTTTTATTCTTGCTATTACCAATCAAACACGCTGAAAAATTGTGTTAACTCGAAATGCAGATTTTGTTATGAATATCCAGAAACAATTGAACATCTCGATGAACCCAGAAGAAAATGAGTATACAACAGAAATCAAAGGAAACAACAACAACAACAACAACAACAATAATAATAATAATACCTGTACATTATGCATCAGAATGGGATCATTTACTTCTGCATAAGTAGCTATACACTCTAAATCAGATAAAAGTAGTGATTCCCGACAATTGGACATTGGGTCAGAATATAATACCTGCTAAATGTATTACAAAGAAAACTTGTCAATTGGTCTCAAGTAAAGCTACCAGTTACCACTAGTATAAATACACAATGAATAAAAAATATTACCTTTATGACTTTAGAAACACTAAAGATGTTACTTGTCTTTGTGTCAAATGTAACAGCTTACGAATTAAGAAAGCTCGAACTAGACACGAATTTTGTTAGTATATTCAAAAATAAGAAGAGTAATTGTTTTCAGCCCATCCTAATTTTTCGTTGCCAAATGATATGAAATAAATTACTGTGAAATAGATTAGATGTTAAAACGTTACAATATCGAGTTGCAAAACAATATACAAAGAGAAGCTTAAAAGTTCTCTCTTACTAAAATCTGCATTTCAATCACTAAACATCAGAATATTGATATTGATTTGCAGAAACAGCTCACGAAAATAGCATCTACTATATATATATATATATATATATATATATATATATATATATATTAAAATGAGTTCATGTGTGCGAAATGTAGAGGTTAGCTTCATGATATATGGGATCTTGCATGCACGGGCACGAGCCGTCACGCACTTTCACACACACACACACACACACACACACACACACACACACACACACACACACACACACACACACACTAGAAAAACTATGAAATATAATTAAACTTTAACCAGTGGAAAAACTCAAAAGAACAATCAATTAGTTTAATAACACTATCAATAACGAACACTGTATCTTCACATAGCTAGACATATAAGACTTCTACACGTCTATATAATAAGAAGACATTAAACAATATACTAAACGTAGCAAATCAATGCATGTCTATCCCAAATGATGATATAAATATAATTACTTAATGCCAAAAATAAATAATATACTCTAATATAAAAAATGCGCAAGAGTAATAATGATAATAATAACTTCGAACTAACAAGGGTAGCTATGTTAGTGCAGGTGTAGGCAAACTCATGAGTATATATATAAGCAATAAATTACAAAATATTATTAACAAAAAGATATAGGTCTATACAGGGACGATGGTCTATAAATTCTAAGAAATTGCAACGCGAGAACTAAAAAAATATAAAAATATATACGTTTAAGTTTTAAAACCTTAAAAACCCTAGAATTTACAATTAGTATAAAATCTAACCAAAAATAGTTATTTTCTTTGCTATAATATTCAATCTAAACAATAGAACATACAATCCATAAAGAAAAAACAAACAACGTCCAATATACATTATCAAACATTTCATCCAACCACAAATGTATTTAAACAAATATCCATAACTATAAATAAAAGAATTTCGACAAATTTAGAATTATCCTGTACTGGTTGCCAACCAAGCCTAGAATTCATTCTGCATTGATAGTTAAGACTGGTATGCATCATGAATTCATATAATCTACAATGGTATTAACGCGAACAGAATTTTAACACAGTGATGTCAATTTCAGTACGAATAACCCTTCGTCTTCGCTTACATGCGTAACATATTTGGTGCGATGAATAAATTGTCGTCTAAATTACACAAAAATGAAAATAGCACTGACATATCATTCTAACAGATATATTTAGCAAAATTGCACAAAAATACTAAAGAGTAGATTTATTCAATAACATTCCCATTGACTTCACAGTCTCCAGGCGATTTCGGAACCTCCTACAATTCTTCTGAACGATCTTCTCATTTAAGTTGCAACTGCTACTATAATATATTTGCTATTGAAACAAGTTTGTATCACCTTGAGTGATATTGTTGTGGCATGATACTTCACGTAGAATTTCCAGTTTCCAAAGTATAGGACATCAGTACACATAACAAAATGCTTATAAATATAAATGAGATTTTATTTGCTTGCACCTTTGTGGGTATAACATCAAATTGAAAAACCTGTCCTTGCAAAGCAAATGTGGCTAAGGCGACAAGAGAACTAATAGGACAAAAGACAAGCTTATCAACAGGATGCATAAAATCCAAAGACAGAACACTGATATACGTCACATTTACAGAAATAATAACTGGAATCTACAACAGTTGTGATATACCGGAAGACCAAAGTAGATCTATTTTCATAGCACTGCCTAAGAAACCAAGCGCAAACTATCTTAACAGAAGCAAAGTGGACAGGCCAGACAGAATTGTAATAGAGATGCTGACAGCCTTTGACGATTTTAACATAGACAAGATTACAGAAATAATAACTGGAATCTACAACAGTTGTGATATACTGGAAGATCAAATTAGATCTATTTTCATAGCATTGCTTAAGAAACCAGATGAAAACGAATGTGAGCGCCATTGTATAATTAGCGTAGTAAGCCATATAACAAAACTCTTCATCCGAATTCTGATGAATAGAGCATGTAACAGAATCAGACTGATAATGGAATAAAAACATTGCGGGTTCTCCAAGGACGCTGAAATACAAAAAATGATATTTATACGCAGAATGTCATCAGAAAGAGCAATATAAATGCACAAGTACCTGTGCCTGATTTTTATTGATTGCGCATGGCGTTCGATAAAATACGCCACAAACATCAGTTAGAACTGCCCAACAACCTTGACAAATTTGAGATGGATATTACAACAATCAAGAACCTATACTGGTACAAAACCGCCAGCATACGAAAAGAAAATAATTCAACAGATGCACGAAAATAGAAAGTGTGTAAGACAAGGATGTGTCTTCTCACCCGACTTATTCAACCTATACAACGGGGCAATTATGAAAGAAATTGGTGGCCTTACCAGGATACTACATAAGGTATGCAGATGAAACAGTGTTGTTAGCGGACACGGAAGTAAAACTAGAAAAGCTCCTGTCGAAGGTAGTCAGACATAAATTACAAAAAGATAGACAGAATAGTTGTTAGCAAAAGGATATGCTCTACACGTAAATTACAATCGGAGATACCAACAGTAAAAAAATTAAATATCTTGACAGTTTTTAACACAACGGAAACTGCGACAATGAAATCTGTTGACGCACTGGAATAGCCAAAGTGCATTCCAAATACTAAGTAGAATATTAAGAGATATAAAAACTGTGTAAGTAAATGATAAGTGCCCATCTCTTCACACCTGCGTTTGTAAGTCTGCCAGGAATAGTTTAGGAAAAGATTAAATTTCCTCTTTGTCATATTCCTGATGAAGTCTGAAATGTTTGCGTATTGTTGTCCTCGTCAGTTATGTATGATTTTATAGATCGATACAATTTCTGTATTATATCGACGCATTCAGTAGATTCAGAGCTTGGAATGCGGTTTCTGTTTGAGGAGATGAAGTTTCTATTGAGATGACCATATGCTGCTTTGCGGTTGACAAAGAATGGATACAGTTTCTTAGAGGGCGGAAAAAATTTCTTGGAGTTTATTTGATAACATATGTACTGCCATCGCATACATTACCAGAATCAAAAGGGTAACTTGGTGATGAGGAACTAACTTTCATAAAATGATGGGGGCTTGTTAATATATTCTTCACTAATATTTTCTTCGTGATAGAACCAAATGAGAAAACATTGTATGTGTGAGGGTCTTCAGGTTTAACTTTCTGTTACCATTATGCATTAATGCGGGATAACCCACATGTTTTTGCATGCATTGCTGATTACAGAATTATTTCATTAAATAGAAAAGCTTGATATTGAATTCATGGAGAAAGCAAAGCTATTTTCAAAAGTTCCCTCTCAATATCAAGTGATACTTTATAATTCCTTAGATTTTTAAAAAAATCCTGAATTTCCTAATCAGTAGGTTTATTATTGTATATATAAGGACAAATTGTATAGTGATGTATAATGATATTTATTCTATTTCTGAGGATATTTAAGTTTAGTTTGACTATAGCCGAAATGTGATTCCAAGATCTTTGTGAATTGTTTGGAATTTTCCCTTCCATTTTCTTTCAAATTTCGATTGTCAACCAATGATTGTATTTTTACCTTCTAGGTATTCTTTAAATGGTTACGTGCTTCAGCTAATGAAGACATCATCAGATTATAATTTAGCTCTTCTCTTTCGATCAATATTTATTGACACTAATATAAACGCTAGTTGATTAATGATTTCTGAAATTAATATTTTCATTTTTATGGGCTTGGATGTTGTTTTTCTTGGTTTATGTGGCCAAAAGCAACCGATTTTATTGGCTGATTTTGCCAGCTTAGTTCAAGTAGTCTGTGATTTAATTGAATTAGGAGTTGTATACTCTAACATCTCACACAAACTACTTAATACAAGAGTCTGAAATCTGATAATTTTTGTTAAATTATCTGAGCTGTGCTATGTAAAACAGTAGTTCATGAGATAATCAGACCCTCTTTTTCAGTAACAAAATTTTACCAACAATTATCGTTTGTTGTTGAGATTTCTGTTTCAAAGGGTTATAACTTCTTACTATCAAAGGGTCGATGGCATTTTTAAATACTTGAAATAGCGTTAAAATCTCCATTAATGGACAGTTGGTTTTGTTTTGTTTTTTTGTTTTTGTTTTGTTATTTTGTTTTGTTTTTTGTTTTTTTATAAAAACTTAAGTTAGTCCTGTGTATAATTTTTCTGTTTTTGAGACAACGCTTTTTGTCATGAACAATGTCGGTCGCAACAAGTAATTTTAAGAGTGCACGATATTTTCTATTACAATACCTGCTGATGTGCGTATTACAATTCAGACTCCATGTTAACTTTTCTCCTTGTAGCTATTTAAATATTAACTGTATCCCAAATGACCAATGGCGTCACAACTAAGCTGACGTCCTTCTTGCATACAGACAATATCAAAGTTTAATTTGTTGCAATCTTCTAAAAGGATTGCAACCTGAAATCATCTGATCCTGAATAGATCTTGAATTATTTTTTCTTAATTTCTATTTGACGAAGATTTAAATTTGGATTTTGTAGTTAATCTTCTAGTTGATGTTAATAGGTGACATGGCTGATTAGACCTTTTTCAAACGTCTGAATTAAAGTTAATGTTGGTGCACTCTTAAATTTCTGAATCTCTATTGCATATATTCACGATTATCTGAAGAACTAAAACAAATATAAGAGAATTATATAGGATTTTCTCATGGGAAAATAGATAATAAATTTCAGATTTGTAAATATCAACGTGATTTCTCTATTAAAAAGAGAAATGCAATAGTCATCCTATCAACGAATAACGTCTTCCCATTTTTATTAACCTTTAGCAGTCACACTTTTCTATCTGAAATACTATCTACTTGTAATACAATATTTTTACTTCCTTTCACTTATTTGTCCCTGAGAAGGACTAAAATAGAATTTTAAATACTAAGCTTTTCGTAATACAATTATTGTAATTTTAATATAATCTCAATTATAAGCAGTTGTTTATCTCCTCATTTACTTTGTATAAAACAAAGATAAGACTAATAAATACTGATATGCATAAAAGATAAACCGTGGGAACTTGGGCTATGTTGTCTTTGTTTCAGCAAGCGTTGCACGTATGCATTTCGCTTGTAATCTTTAAAACAAAATGAGTAAGTCAAAGAGTTGACTTATTCGACGTTATAAGATACACTTAAATGAGACCAATGCAAGAAGGATACGCTTGTAAAAATCGGTGATTTAAATGTTAGAACTCATTCCAGACTGCTAAGTCACTGGAGACGTCATTATAGGCAACGAGGTCAATAGTAAAATCATGGAAGTCATTCTACTTGGACAAGATTTAGATTACCACTATATGTGTATAATAAAGTTATCATTCTTGGTAATTTTAATTCCAGGGTCGATGAAGATTGTCATAGGTGGAGTGAACTTGGAAATCAATAATTATATGCTGCTTACCCAGTTGTATGAAAAGCTGCACATCAATAACGCCAAGGATAAAACAACGTGGCTGTACCATGGTTCAACGCAATAGCACCTACTGGGCTTTATGAGGCAACATGATATTCAAAATGTCAGTTACTTTTGTGTTATGATAGGTGCTGCCTTTCGATTAGTAGGTACTAAGCTGAATCTTTGTTAAGCCAAGAGTATTACCTTCTGTGTTAGAAGCTTGAATATAACATAAATAAGGCACATAACCAAGTTTTTAGAAATATAACTTAGTGAATTCTTCGGATTTGTAGAGAGGAAACACAAACATTAGTTTGATATCGATGATATGGAGGTGGATTAAACTTTGAGAGATAAACGAAAAGTTCCTTCGTATCTGCTCTTAGACAACCTCTCACATTTAGTGAAATACATTTATTCAATACTCTGGCAAGCATCATCAGTGATGCTTTTAGCCAAGAATAATTAAGGGCTTCAGGTCATTTTTACAATAGAGAGGATATATATATATATATATATATATATATATTATTTTACGTCTATTGCACAACTCAGATTTTCATGCGTTATGCAAACATCAGGAACTTATTTCAAACTGACAGTTTCATAGATTTGAATCTAAGTTTACTCGATGTTCATTAAATCTTATAAAGTTAAATTACTGATTTTTTAATAACAAGATTATAAGCACCCTCGTACTATATAGCTTCTTAATGCTCTTTGGCAAAGTGTTTGAGGCTATTATCAATGCTGAAATCAACTGCTCGACTGCTGATCTATTAATAGCCATCAATGAATATATATACCAGGTTCTTGATAATAATGGCGAAGCTCGAGCTATTGCCCTGGATATCATAAAAGCGTTTAACAGGGTTTGTTATACTGGCCATCTTTGCAACCTACAGAGCTACAGTATTTATGGACAATTGTTCGATTTAATCCGGCTGTTCCTATCAAATTGGGAAATGAAGGTCGTCTCTAACGCGCATGCTTCCAGATAATTTCATACAAATGCAGGCATCTCTCAAGGCTCTATTATAGATCCTACGCTTTTTCTGATCTTCATCAATGGTCTTGCTGATGTAATCAGCTCACATGTAGACATTTATACTGATGATATTATCATTTACACCCGTCTCGATAAGAAATCTGCCTAGGCTGACAAAGTAAATATCGCTGTTGCTCTTGAAAAGAACCTTCAATTTAGTAGATTGAGGTAAGAAATGGCTCGTAAATTTCAATGTTTCCAAAACAAAGCTTCGCTTCCTTATCCACCATAGAGAAACTTTCCTATCTTCCATCTTTATGAACGACGCTAGTTTTCTAGAAAGTAAGACACTGCGCCTTCTTAGCACTACTCTCTCAACCGAATTTAATTGGAACGACTACATTGAATCAATAGCTACATCTACTGCTAATCCATCTTGTCAGAATCCATCTTGCACGTTTATAAATCTATCATTCGTCCGTGCATGAAATACTGTTGTCATATCTGGTCGGTTGCTGTTGTTATTCATTTCTGGGTTCTCGGAAAAATCCAAAGAAGAATCTGCAAGGTAATCGGTCCTGCTATGGCAGCTTGACTTAAGTCACTTTGTCACTGACACGAACTAGCTCTCCTCTGTTTTTTCTATAAACATTATCCCGGCTTCTACTTCGACAACCTTTTATCTTTGGTGCCCCGACCATATGAATTTACCCTTGCTACTAGATTGGCAACTAGGTTACACTATTCTACCAGCATATAACCAAATATACTCGCGATTATATTTGGTTATATGCTGGTAGAAGAGTGGAACCTAGTAATTCTACTCTAACAGTTTCTTTTCTTGCACTTCCCGCCTTTAGAACCCTCTTTCATATACTGGCTTCTCTGATAGCTACAATCTCTAAAAGTTTAAAGGCAACGTCAATTGCCGTCGTCTGTCTACTTGATTCCCAACTTTCTCTTATCCTTTCTTCGACATCCCCGGTAACGCGTTCCCTGATTCTTTTTATTTCCTTTTCTCCAATTATAACCCCCTGCACACGAGTGACTGTAATGCCTTGCTTGAGTTGAAACAATTATTAAAAAATTAAGGCATGCATAAATGCCTTTTTTGCATATCCTATTGCATATAATAATGTCCATATAATATTCTTATACTGGTGTGGGTGAGTTTGTGTACATAAGAAGTCAGTACGTCGGAAGGCTAAGGATAAAAACAAATATTTATTTCTGAACGTAAATTACTTACTTATCCATCCATTTCATTTAGTAGTAAATACTTGTAACATAGATTGCTAATGGTACAATAGAGACTTCAAAACTATGTGCTTAGATACAAATTTCCTCAAATTTACTATCTTAAATCCAGACAACTATGTGAAGACTAGACAAATCATCTGCCAAAATGTACTGACCAAAATAACAAAGGTAAGGATAATTCATTGGATAATTTTGATATTTCTGCACAGAAATTCAAAAAACTCAACTTCTAATTTGTATTTACATCTAATACTCTTAAATTGCAACAGGCTGGTATAAATTATACATATATATTGGATATTAGATTTATACTAATAAACAAACACCACACGCATGTACAAATACACACAGATGCATATTAATTTTCGACAAATTGTACTGTTTGATAGGCTGTTTACTCTCAGTGTCTTCCAAAGGATAAGGAAGAATTAAGCGTAAATATCGTCTGGAACTGATTGTGAGTTTTTTAATACTCAAAGCAAAATTGCGCTTTTAAAAAATACAAGCCTACTGATGTGGCTAATTTTCTTGTTTTATTTTTTAATTCTATTTTTTAACCCTGCACTCTGTGTCAGTCATACTGATGTTTATACAGCTCCCAGTTATGGCTGCCCTTGTTATTTTAATTCAGAACCACCCCTCTTACCTCCTCAAACCACTACTCTTTCAAAAGACTCCAGTGTTCAAGATAATTTACTTAATGTATTAGTTTAAAATCTTTATTGTCTCCCTTGTCTGCAACTCTAAAAATTTTGTTTTTCCATTGCTTCTCTGCTTTATTTATTTATTTGTTCACTTTACGTCCTCCTCCTCTCTTTGTCTTTCTCTGTGTGTGTGTCTCTCTTTCTCTCTCTCTCTCACTCACTCTCTCTCTCTTTCCAGCTCTATATTTCTCCCTCTTTAAGTCTGGATTCTGTATTTCTCTGTCATGCACTTTAGCATCTTGTCTACCCCACTACCCTACCACATCACGTTCGACTTCCCGCTTCGGTATTCCCCGTCCCCATTAACATTCCCACTGCTCATTGTTGTTAAGCTGGTACAGGCTGCCTTTGTCACCACACATTTCGGCGTTCGTGAAATATTTTAGCAGACAACTTATTTGGAAGCTACAAAAATCAATGAATCAAACGACATTTCGGACGCTAATCCAGTCTTTGAGATTTATTGGGAGTGAGAGGTCACGTCAATGATAATTCTGTGTTTGGAAAGAAATTTGCCAATTAAAAACACTCAAATTTGTTATAGGCAAGTGCATGTTAATTGTTTTTTGTGTTGTGAAGAAGTCGACAGGGTGTGACCTCTTTATGAAGTTGAAAGTGGCCAGTGAATGGAGCTTAAAATTCAGGCAAATAAATATAAATGATCAAAGTAAAAACTAAACCAAACAAAATCCAAACAGATTATAATCGTTTAAATGACTTTAATGGCTTTACTTTGTAAGATTATATTTTTTATTTTAAAATTTATTTACTTGTTTCTTTGCTTGTTCAATTATTCAAGTAAATATTGGAAAATATACAAAGGTATGCTTTTTATGGCCCATACTATATATATATTTTATCAGAGCTCAGCCAGCACAATAATAGATCGGCTTTATACAAACACACTCACACACACACACACACACACACACACACACACACACACATATATATATATATATATATATATATACATCATTATTGCAACATATATGATGAACATGAAAGTGTCACGCAAAGACATTAGAAAATTGCAAGATTTTAAAATAATAATCCTACATAGCATATGTAACATTTTTAAAGTGATATGTCCACTTGTGTATTAATGAATGAAACAAAAATGTGTTACTGACATTTAAGATAAAAATAATCTTGGCTTCGTACAGTTAAGAGTCATAGAAGTCTCAGCATAATTTTAAGTAATTACAGTAAATCACTGCACAATGCATATGACACTTATTCATTGTGCACTAATTTAATCCCAGTTACAGTTAAGTGATAAACTTAGTATTGTCTGACACAAGGTTACAGTGTGGAACATCAAATGTAAGTCGAAGAAAAGGTACGAGGAACCACACAACTACTTTTGCCAACGATGCATGTCAATTCCCAGATAATAAAGGAACAGAATTTGTAGTCATGATCACTTCCTCTTTAAAGGATATATATAGCTATCTATCTATCTCTATATATATATATATATATATATATATATATATATATATATATGTGTGTGTGTGTGTGTGTGTGTGTGTGTGTGTGTGTGTGTGTGTGTGTGTGTACAACTAAGTACTCATCTGATTTAATTCTGGGCAAAACCTAATTATATATATGTGTGTGTGTGTGTGTGTGTGTGTGTGTGTGTGCGCGCGTGCGTTCAAATAAAACTTCGAAAATCACATGTGTCGTCTGATAATTTTTGCAACGAATCCTCGCTTTGTCAGCGGCCAAAATACTTTATTATTATGGCAAATTCTCTGCCGGGATCAGTTTTAATATTAAGAAATTAATATTAATGTGATCTCATTTGGGATTTTACCTACAGGCCACTTTCAGTTTATATATATAAATATATATATATATATATATATATATATGTGTGTGTGTGTGTGTGTGTGTGTGTGTGTGTGTGTGTGTGTGTCTATAATATAAAATATATTATATATGAAATAGTCATATATATTATTAGAATACATTTTTATTGAATACATTCCTGAAGAAGACACACACACACTCGCACACACACACACACACACACACACACACACACACACACACCACACACACGCACATATATATATATATATATATATATATATATATATATTGCCCTAAGCTAACTGATGAAGGATTACGATGAAAGATGTTACTGAGTGTTAAAGAATATGAGAAAAATTACTATTAAGGAGAGAATAATAATAAAAGAATAAGAATTTATATTCTTCGATTGATATTGCACTTTAATTTTTAAACATCAAAGTTGACTCGGAAGAAAAAGCGACAAAAGAGTTACACAATCTTAGAGTAAGATAGAAGGCACTGTTAACATAAAACATACATCTTGTGATTAAAACTGCAAAATGACGTGACCTTGTCACCAATCTAATACAGTGCTTAGTTTCATAAAATCTGTTTATCATAGCGATATATATTTTAATGATAAACGATACAGAATTTACCGAACGCACGAAATAAAACAACAATGCAAGAAACCAAAGTATCACACTTAGTGAAAAATATATTAGTACCAAACCGAAAAGAATATATGCTGCATTTATTACAAAAAGAAGAAAAAAACAACAACAGTTTTTTATCAGGATCAGATGGAAAGTATTATTATTTCTAAAATATGCACAGGAGGAAAGAAAGAAAAAGACGTAAGTAAATTCAATTTTAAAACCAGGGGTTATTCCCCTGCAATCAAAGAATTAAATAAATTTGAAAAAGATATGATTTCCATATTAGACTAAATAAAATATTACAAAAGCTACAAGAACTTCCAAAAATAATTAAATACTGAAGTAAAAAAAATTAAAAAACACAAAATATACTTATTAAAGGAGACAAATATAACAACATTTATTAAATAATTACAAAGGAATACGAAAAAAAGATAAATGAGGTAATCATCAAATCTTACAAAAAGGTCATGGATTCCTATATTGAAAATATTAATAAGGAAGCTAAAATTATTACAGATAAAATGGATTTAAGCCAAAAAAATACAATTTTTAACAGGTAAACAAGCTTTCCTAACAATCAAAGACCACAAAAAAAGATTTTACCGATAACCTATCATGCTGATTTATAAATTCAACAAAAAACAGATGTGGGCAAAATAAACCATCAAATATTAAAAGAATATTCGTGACTTACTAATAACTGCCACTCAAGCTAACCAGGGGAAGAACACAAGTGATTACATTTCCTGGTTCTAAAAAATCCGAAACAGAAATAAATATACGTTCATTAAATATGACAAAAACCGTTTACCCATCACTTTCTAAAAAGTGTTTGAGGGAAGCGTTTAATTTCGCTAAAAGGTACATAAATATATCATCTGAACATATTGATTTGATCCTACATTGCCGCAAATCCATACTTTTCTACAATGGTAAAGCATGGATTAAAAATCAAATAACGTCACCTTTGATGTTCCACAAGGATCGTATGATGGAGCCGAAATTACATAATTGATAGGTATATACATTTTAAATACAATCAACGAAATAATCTACATAGACAACATCGAATTATACACAGATGACAGAGTAATGAGAGCACTGGACAACAAAAGAGAAAATGATAAAATAAGGAAAGCACTTTTCAAACGCTTCAAACAACTAAATTTTGAAATAATACTCGAAACAAATAGAAAGATAGTTCAATATTTAGATGTAGAATTAAATTTACAAACTGGCAATGTATCTCCATGTAGGAAATCAAACACAAATTTTAAGTAGACAAGTATAAAATCTAACCATCTCAAAAGAATAATCAAGCACATTCACAAAGGAATAGAGCACACACTATCAAGGTATTCTTTAAACAAAACAATATTTGATGAAAAGTAAAAAAAATATGAAAATTCAATAAGAAAATCTAGTCATACATTACAATACAATCCTCAAACAAACAGACAAATAAAAAGCAATGAGAGAAAATGAAACGTTATCTGGTTATACCCACCATTTAACTTAGGAATACAAACCAAAATAGAACGAATATTTTTAAACTGATCAATAACCACTTTCCAGAATGCTTAGAACTAAACAAAATTTTCAACAGGAATACAATCAAACTGAATTATAGCTGTACTAGTAATATAGAAAATTTCATAACGAAACAAAACACGAAAAAAATAAATAACAACGTACAAAAAGATCATTAATAAGGAATGTAACTGCAGGGACAAAAATAAATGCCCACTTCAAGAACTTTGTAGTACAAAAAATTCATTTACAAAGCAAAAGTACATGACTTAAATGGTCAAAACAGAACATTTTTTATAAAACAAAGACATTTTTAAGACCAGATCGTTTAATCATAGGTCTGCATTTAAACTAGAAAACATTAAAAAAATTATTCACCTGTGGAAATTGAAATTAAAATATGCAAAAGAAATAGACATAACGTAGAGTATAGTGAAAACAGCTAAGCCATACAACGGTAGCAAAATATGTAGATTTTGTCAGGAAGAAAAGTTAGCTATTATGTTACTCCCAAACAAAGATGAATTATTTAATGAAAGAACAGAAATTATGATGAAGTGTACCCATACCCAAAAATACCTATTACGATCATACAACCATGGATGAAAACGTTATAACTTTTACTAATTTTAAAAATTGTCCGTCCATAAAAAAAAACCTTACGTGAGCGTTCTTAAAAAAAGGGGTAAAATCAGTTATTGTAAATCGCCTGAAGACGCCAGATAGTAGAAACTTGGGTTGCGTAATAACTTGATTACTAATGGAAAATTTTCAAAAGTTCTACAATATAATTGTATTGAAAACGTTTTAACACAACTGTGTACTGGTCTAATTTAATTATGACCAAAGCCTAACTAATTATATATATATATATATATATATATATATATATATATATAAAATGAAATTATACGGAAATTTATGAAATTGGTACTAATCGACATATTTATTTAAATAAATGTATTTGTTTGAACATTAGCTTTAATAAATACTCGTATTTGAGTGGATAGCTTGTTTATAAACACACACACACACACACGCACACACACACACACACACACACACATATATATATATATATATATATATAGCCATCCGCAGACAGATCTGTTTCGCTGTATCACAGCTCATCAGTACGATTAGACAGCCGATTGCTTTTTACCCAGGACTGAAACCCGACCAGTCGGCGATTTTACCTCTGAGCTACGGGCGCTCGGTAGAAGAAGGCAGACTTTTTTGCGTGTATATTATCATTATACACGGTCAATAGCTGAGAGTGTTCTATTTCATTGTTGAATGAACGATATATATATATATATATATATATATATATATATATATATATATATATATATGGGAATTTCATATCGAAATGGTCATTCAACATCCTTGAATTAATTCTATTTAATTTATATTTGCTCTGTAATATTTTATTACATGGAGCTCTCTTCCTGTATCATTTTTTAATATTAAAATAAAATTTTAATATTAATTAGGGTCGGGTTTTTGGAATTTACCTTCCTGCTTTTTCTGCTTGGATTAAAGTATCTGAATATATATATATATATATATATATATATATATATATATATATATAATCATCTGCAGACAAGCCTGTTTCGCTGTATCCGTTTAGTTTCAAGCTGGGATCGGAATTCGACTAATTTGTCACTATACGAACATCTTACCACTGAGCCATCTATGTAAAGGCAGATACCGGCAGTTTTTACAAGTTATTCATAAATTCGAATCCTTTTTTTTTTTTTTTAATCGTATCACCCCGAGCAAGGCGGTAACGCCACTGATGTGCAGGGGGCTACGTAATAGTGAAAAGATCGGAAAAGAGAAAGCCGGAAACCATATTGTAAACAGGGAACAAGGGATGAGCCTCTTAACCTGTTCAATAGACATGGGTGGAGTGTGAACCGGGCGATAGATTGATCTATCTACTCCAATTGAAAAAACAAAACAAAGTGAGAAGATTGGAAAAGAGAAAGCCGGAAACCACACCCTAAACAAGGAACAAGGGATGAGCCTCTTAACCTGTTCAATAGACATGGGTGGAGTGTGAACCGGGCGATAGATAGATCTATCTCCTCCAATTGAAAAAAAAAACAAGAAAACAAAGTGAGAAGATGGGAAAAGAGAAAGCCGGAAACCACGTCCTAAACAGGGGACAAGGGATGAGCCTCTTAACCTGTTCAATAGACATGGGTGGAGTGTGAACCGGGCGATACTCCAATAGAAAAAAAAACAAAAAACATGGCGGTGGATTACTAAGTTTTAACTTAGTAAAAGTTCAGTCAAGAGATATCTGCTAAAATCAAGAATTAAATTAAAGAAAACCAATTAAACATGAAAAGCTTAAAATTTAAAATTAGGCAGAAAAAAAAGCCTTACTTTAAGGATATATCAAACAAAACAGAACTCCAACACAACACGAGTGTCTGAATTTTGGTCACACCAAGATGGCCAATGGGAGTCAAATTACGGATGGCAGAGGGGAAGAATCCTGTCGGAAAACTGATATTTTTCAAACAAGATCTTTCGGACATCTTGGCCAGTGGTTAATTAAAAAAAAGTCTACTGCTTAATCGTATGTATAAAAAAAATACGAGAGTTGGATTGCATATCTTCATTCAAGTTCTAAGGGCCTATCTAATCTTAGATTCAGTATTTTCAATCCGAAATATCACCTGGCCTCAAACAGCGACCTATGCGGTTTGTGGCAAATATAATCACTACAAATAAGACGTTAAAATGTAAAAAAAAAAAACTAGACTGCTCTAACTATATACTAATTCGTTAAATTTATAATCATATAGTGATCAGACTAATGTAATTATTTAATATTTTAAGATAAAACTACAAAAATATATTTTCTTGAGGCCTGTTTTGTGGTAAAGATAGATGCGCAATTGCTAACGGTACAGAAAATCGGTATTTACGGTTAGGTCAGTCAGTTGTGCAATACGTGATACACATTGCAATACGTCAGTTGTGCAATACGTGATACACACTTTGGGCGAGCATGCCTCGAAAGAAACTGGGTAAAAGATTATCCCGCAGTAGGTTGACATTGCTTTCTGCAGTAGACTGGTTGAGAATCAAGGCTATGGAACCCAATTTATCCTATTATTTAACCCATAACTGGAGGGAAGAGACGGATTAATACAATTCCCAAGGGTATTTGTGTGTAAGATTCAACTGGAATTCAAACTCTGAACCTGATTTCGTCGTTCCAAGTCGATATTCAATGCACTACAACGAACATCCTTACGGTAAGGTAGGTAAGTTAATAAAACCAAGAATTATTCATTTGCGTCAACAGAGAAAATTTCATGATTTTAGTGTATACTTTCGAGAATAAACATCAAAATATTAACAAAATCAAAAATATTTGATGAAAAATGAAATACTGATTAGCAATTTTGAGAGTTGCTTTCATTTTTTCGATATGTTACATAATGTTAATAAGAAACATAGAAATATTAGAAGAATCCAGTGACTTGGGTGATAAATAAAGTATCGATTACCTTCATGGATGTTTTCCAGAACTGACTTAATCTTTCTATATGTAGATCATATAATGAGGATAATGACATTACGCATGGAAACATTGACAAAATCAAGGAAGATTGATTAGTTGTTAATCAAATAGTGGCCAACGACAATGTTTATGCGAGTTGCTGTTTCTATGTAGATATGTTATGAGCATGATGAAAATAAATGTGTAAATATTAGTAAAATGAAAGTGACTTGATTATTAATCAAATGTTCATATGTTTTACACTCATTTAATGTAATGTTTTAAAACTCAAATGTTTTACACTCATTTAATATATTTGTTTTCTAAAATTAATTTTCTTATCGTTAATATTGTTTTCTTTGCTTCTTTAATTTTGATTTCAATGCCAATTAAAGTTAAATAAATCAATAAATTAAATCAATTTTTTTAAAGAAATCGCTTTACTGAAAAATGTATTTAATCTTTTTTTAAGACTAATGTAGACACAAAGCAAATAGTATTAATAAGATTTATGTGTTCAGATAGGTATAACATAAAACATTTTATATGAAGACAAGAGAAAAATATAGATTACATAAATAAAATATGTGAATGCTTGGAATACTTGTGCGATTACGATTTTCGTTGGGATTTTTGTGAACCAAATTTCATAATCTATCACAAAAATAAAAAATAGTATTACATGAATGTGATTTAGTTATATCCACATACGTTCAAGCAAACAAGCTCGGGTGCATACAAAGATATGCACGCAAACACACGCACACATACATATATAAGCTTTCACTCCCATACATCTGCGTTTCTTTAAAAAAAAGTATATATATATATATATATATATATATATATATATATATATATAATAAAAAGAATACATGTGTGTGTATTCATCTATATTTGTATGGATATATATACATGCACTGTCATAAAATTGCATATAGTAATGCAATACAATATATATGCGTTTGTGTTTGTGTTTGTGTGTGCGCGTGCGGCTGTACATATATCCGAATCATTATATTTCTCAGTCTGCGTACGTGTACATGCATGTATATCTGTAAATGCATGAATAGTAACTGTAACAGATAATTGAATATGCCGTTTTTATTATATATATGTGTGTGTGCGCGCGCGACACCAATCCTGCAGTTGTTATTCGTAATGTCAATTCGGCAAATAATTCTTCTTCCATCATTCAACATATATGCAAATTTAAAGCGTCATTTTCGTAGACATGCAAGATCGTTGCCAGCCGAACAAAGATTCATTGCATGCCTAGTAACATACAGTATTGCTTATTAATGGGTTAAATGCAATCATATATATATATATATATATATATATATATATATATATATATATATATATCCTCTAGAACACCTGATCCAGTGGATTTAGACATTGGTTAAATACAGTGACTTGACCCAAATAGTTGTGAGTTCAATACCAGGCTGTCGCAGTAGTGAACAAATAACTTAAAAATGGAGATGACTACATGCCTATCAGAAATGCTATTGCGCATAGAAGGAGACTGATATACGCCAATGATCGTAATAAAGTGTTCGGTTTGAAATTCCAAGTACCTGAAGAAAGCTGGAGCGTACAACGGCCGAAAGGTCATAAATATAGCAATAAATATGAGAACAATAATCTGAACAATACTACCACATAAATAAATACTATCTCATCTCAGAAGTATAGAAAAATAGTGTAAATAGTACCTCATCTCAGAAATATAGACAAATGATAATAGTAATAATAATAATAATATATTTACTTATCTCCGATGGTTATTACTTAACATAAGAGATAAGTAGACTACACTTTGACCTTGACCACAAAACCGAAAAGTGGTATATAATAATAATAATAATAATAATAATAATAATAATAATAATAATAAATAAGTCTGATGAAATAAACATCAAAAGAGGTATATTTCAAGGTGATTCTTTATCTCCCTTACTATTCTGCATATCATTAATAGCACTAACCAGTCAACTTAATAAGACAGAATGTGGTTATAAAATAGGCCAAAAGAAAATAAGCCATCTATTTTACATGGATGACTGAAAGTTATATGCTAAGAATGATAATGAGCTGGAAGGTCTTCTGCAAACTGTAAAATGCTTCAGCGAAGACATTGGAATGAAATTTAATTTGAATAAATGTGCTAAAGCTACAGTTTTACGTGGATCAATACAAGAAACATCCTCAATTAGCCTAGACCCTGCTGTAACAATAAAAGAATTGAAACCAGAAGAAGCTTCTAAATACCTAGGTGTAAATGAGAGCGAAAACATTCACCATAAAAAAATGAAAGAAATAGTGCGTAAAGAGTACTATAGAAGGCTACGAATTATATTAAAAACTGAATTAAATTCACAGAATAGAGTTATGGCCATTAATAGCCTTGCAATCCCAGTTGTCCAATATAGCTTAAACACCTTAAACTGGACTCTAAACGACATCAGGCGAATGGATGCTAAAACAAGAAAGCTTCTTTCTAAGCATAGAATGCATCATTCAAAAGCTGATGTAGACCGTCTATACATACCCCGTAAAGAAGGTGGAAGAGGTCTTATTCAGCTGGAATTGTCATACAAGACAACAACTATTGGCTTACTAACATACATAGAAACAACAAAGGATTGGATGATACAATTAGTAAGGCAACATGAAGAAAGAAAGAAAAAATATTCAATAATAAAAGAAGGCAGTAAATACAAACAAGATTTGCAGTTAGTAGATTCTGTAGAAAAGCAAAACAGAAGCCAAGAACCAACTATTGCGGCAAAAAATATGAAAATGAAAGCCAAAGATAAAGCTCTTGAACAGATGAAACAGCGCTGGCAAGACAAACCTCTGCATGGCCAATATCCAGTACGTGCCAATAAATCCAATGTTGACAAAATTAATACTCATCGATGGTTACGGCATCTGGATTAAAGTCTGAAACTGAAGGCTTTATTCTTGCAACGCAAGATCAAAGTCTTTTCACTAGAAACTTTCAGGCAAATATTATGCATAATAATATGGATCCAAAATGCAGGTTTTGTGATAAACACCAAGAAACAATAGACCACCTAATCTCAGGCTGTTCTGTGCTTGCCCCAAATGAATATAAAAATCGCCACGATAGAGTTGGACAATATTTACATTGGGCAATGTGCAAACATTATGGAAAAGCTATAAACAAACACTGGTATGAACATCACCCAGCACCGGTTACAGAAATAGAAGATGTAACCATTCTATGGGATTACACCATCTACACAGACAGAAAAATTGAAGCAAACAGGTCAGACATTATTGTTAAAAACCAGAAGGAGAAAACTTGTCTATTAATTGATATGGCTTGTCCAGCGGATTGTAACATAGCAATCAAAGAATTTCAAAAACTGTCAAAATATAAAGACCTGGAAATTGAAATAGAAAAAATGTGGAAATTGAAAACAAGAGTTGTGCCAGTGATAGTAGGTGCACTTGGAATGATAAAAAATGGAACAAAACAACACATTGAAAGAATCCCTAGAAACCCCAGCTTAAGAGATATACAAAAAATTGTCTTATTAATTACACACACTAAGGAAAACTTTATCTATGTAATGCTGGGGATGATAGGGAAGATAGATAAACACGAAATGGAGCCATAACAACACGCCACTACCTGCCTTAGGTCTCCCCGCAGACTTGGATGGTAGTGAGACCAAAGCAGAAATCGAAATATGATGAAAAATGACATAATAATAATAATTTTAACATAAACATAATAATAATATTTTTAATATAACATTTTTTTAACGTAAACATGAATAATAATATTTTTTAACATAAACATGAATCATTTTTCTTCACATAAACATGAATTTTTCTTCATATATTAATTAATTTATCTGTTTGTTCTTTAAATGATCATAATAAATAGAATCATCACTTTTCTTATTATTCATGTTTCCCTTAGCTGTCGATAGTTCGTAATAATTTTTAAATTATTATAACTTTTTTAAAAACAAAAAACAAGACAAAACAACAGGAAAATAAATTAAATACGATGAAAAACGAGTTCTACGATATTCTTTTATAGAAAGAATACGTGTATATATATACACACACACACACACACACACACACACACATATATATATATATATATATATATATATATTGATTGATTGATTTTATTTACTTATTTGATTTATTTTATTTTGATAACCCTATTTTCCACGAACGACTTTAACGAAAAAATAACTGAATATACAGTGGACGAACAAATTATTATTTTTATTTTAAATCTCACAGAACTAATAAACTTAAACGTATATCAACTTTTTCTTTTCCATTAATTTTTTCTTTTTGTTTTTTTTACAAGGACTAGTGATAGTAGCAACACTTTTTTTTGTTTTTAACAAAATACTCTACTTTAGAGATGCTTTGTTTCGTTGAGCGGTTGCTATGCCCAAGTTTTATTTTTTTGACCAGCGTCTTTCTCTTTGAATTCCAATCCAATTATTTGAATAATAATAATAATAATAATAATAATAATAATAATAATAATGTCAGCTGTCGCTTGGCAACCCATTTAGGAGAAGGAAAACTCCGAACAACAACCCACAACTCAAGGTGTTTATCGTACCTAGGAGTGAATGGCTACTGCGTTATGAGGTCACAAACGATCCCCTACAGGCTTCGGGACCCTGTTTGTAAAAGACCTTTACCCAACGTTCCAGACAACTTTGGGTGAACTTTTGGACCCGTGCGTCACTCGTGGGAAAAATATGAGAAATACAAATAGAAATAAAAAGGTCAGTATGGCTCTTCCAGTGGATAAACAGGGAGCCCGTCCTTCAGGAGGGAACCTATCTGAGGTCGAAAAATCTGCCATAGGAACAAACTCCTACATAAAGAATAAATCTTCAAGTCTCCACAACCAGGATAATCTTAATGATGGTCCTGAAAATTCTCCAGCTAGATCTATAACCGTATATTTAAAGAAAAAATAAATAAAACGGTTTCGTGAGGAGTACAAAGTCGTTATGGGTGTATTTCATAAGGCGTTACTCAATTCTCAAAAAAAAAACATCATTCGCCAAACATAAGACATTTGGCGTGAAAAGTTGGTCAAGCAAATAAAAAGTTATATTAACGAAAATAAATTAGCCAATGTACGAAGATACATTATGCGAAATAACCGATTGACAGAGACTGAAATTAATGAGATAAAAAGAATTGTAACCAGAATAGACGAATCAACAGAATATGAAAAGGAACCGGAATCATAAATAAAAAGTAATAACGTCAAACAAGCCACAGGTCATAATGTAGAAACCGTGATACACACATTCAATATGCTGGAAAGGTGTGATCTAAATCAGTTACAAAACGACAATAAAACGAGTTCAGAACACATTGAACAGAATTATTTTACGGAAAATAAGAACTGTATACAAGAAGCCAAGGAAGAAATCAAGAACCATATAAGTCAAATACAAAATATTGCAGTGGAGAAACGAGAACAGCTCCCAAAATTACAAACAACAAAGCATAACCTCGAAACTATTAAGCTCTACAATGCAACACTCAAATTAATTTTGGATGAAGAAGTCACTCATATAAATCTCAATAAAGCAATATATGCATCAGCAATAGCAGCAACAAAAAACTGAACATCAAATTAAAAACAAGGCGGTCTCGCAGACATGAAGATCCACCTTGGAAAAGAAAAATAGAAAAAGAAATCGAACAACTTAGAAGTGAAATATCAGCACTGGATGAACTGACTAGAGGAATAAATGTAAGAACTAGGAAAAGCAGAAGTGTCGAAAGAATATACATTAGAAATGAAAATGAAGACCTATCAACTATGGAAAAATTAAAGCAAACAATACAACTGAATGCTCAAAGAATAAGACACTATGAGAAAAGATCAAGATTCTACAGACAAAACAAGATTTTTCAAACCGATGCAAAGAAATTTTACAGGGAAATAGGTAAAAAAAATAACTGAAGTGAGATTCCCCCCCCCCAGAATGGAAGAAGTTACACAGTTCTGGGAAAAGATATCGGCTTGCCCTAAAGAACATAACAAAGAAGTAGATTGGATTGCACAAGAGATAGAACGAATAAAAATAAACCAGAACAGACATGGGCTGGAATTGCAGAAGAGGATGTTAAATTTGCACTAAAAAAGCACACAAGTGGAAATTTCCAGGATTAGATAAAATTCCAAACTTTAGGCTATATTATTTAAATAAAGCACATACAAAAACTAGGCAATAAACTTCAAGAAATGGTTGACGATCCCACTAAAATTCCTGCATGGATGACCAAAGGAATTACATTTCTTCTACCCAGGAATACTGACACAAACAACCCGAAAATCTACAGACCAATTACATGCCTTCCGACAACATGCAAACTATTAACATCTGTTTTAGCAAAACAGACATATTTGTTCTTGGAAAGAAATGTCATGTTACCGCTTGAACAGAAGGGATGCAAACGTAGCTGTTACGGATGTAAAGACCAATTGCTTATTAACAGAATGATCCTGGAAAACTGCTACAGTACAAAGAAATACCTTAGTACTGTCTGGATAGATTATTGTAAGGCATTCGATAGTGTGCCACATTCCTAGATTTTAAAAATTTTAAATATATACAAGATATCCCCCGTCATCATCAATTTGATCAAATAGTGCATGTCTATATGGAAAACAAACCTTTACCTCAATCATATCAATAGAACCTATAAGTCTGGTGAAATAAACATCAAAAGAGGTATATTTCAAGGTGATTCTTTGTCTACATTACTATTCTGCATATTATTAATAGCTCTAACCAGTCAACTTAATAAGACAGAATGTGGTTATAAAATAGGCCAAAAGAAAATAAGCCATCTATTTTACATGGATGACTTAAAGTTGTATGCTAAGAATGATAATCAGCTGTAATGTGTTCTGCAAACTGTAAAATGCTTCAGCAAAGACATTGGCATGAAATTCAATTTTAATAAATGTGTAAAGCTACAGTTTTACGTGGATCACTACAAGAAACATCCTCAATTAGCTTAGGCCCTGCTGTAACAATAAAAGAATTAAAGCCAGAAAAAGCTCATAAATACCTAGGTGTAAATGAGGGTGAAAAAATAAACCATAAAAAATGAAAGAAATAGTGCTTAAAGAGTACTATAGAAGGCTAAGAATGATAATAAAAACTGAATTAAATTCTCACAACAGAATTATGGCCATTAATAGGCATGCAATCGCAGTTGTCTAATATAGTTTCAACATCTTAATCTGGACTATAAAGGACTTCAGGCGAATGGATTCTGAAACAAGAAAGCTTCTTTCTAAGCATAAGATGCATCATTCATAGGCTGATGTAGACCGTCTATATATATACTCCGTAAAGAAGGTGGAAGAGGTCTTTTTCAGCTAGAATTGTCATAAAACACAACAACTATTGGCTTACTAACATATATAGAAACATCAAAGGACTGGAAGAAAAAATTAGTAAGGCAACATGAAGAAAGGAAGAAAAAATATTCAATAATAAAAGAAGGCAGTAAATACAAACAAGATTTACAGTTAGTAGATTCTGTAGAAAAGCAAAACACAAGCCAAGAACCAACTATTGCGGCAAAAAATATGAAAATGAAAACCAAAGATAAAGTTCTTGAACAGATGAAACAACGCTGGCAATACAAACCTCTGTACGGCCAATAGCCAGAACGTGCCAATAAATCCCATGTTGACAAAGTTAATACTCATCGATAGTAAAGTGCATCCTGATGAAAGTCTGAGACAGAACGCTTTATTCTTGCAGAATCTTTCAGGCAAATATTATACATAATAATATGGATCCAAAATGCAGGTTTTGTGATAAACACCAAGAAACAATAGACCATCTAATCTCAGGCTGTTCTGTACTTGCCTCAAATGAATATAAAATCGCCACGATAGAGTTGGGCAATATTTACATTGGACAATGTGCAAGCAGTATTGAAAATCTGTAAACAAACACTGGTATGAACATCTCCCTGCACCGGTTATAGAAATAGAAGATGTCACCATTCTATGGGATTACACCATCTACACAGACAGAAAAATTGAAGAAAATAGGCCGGACATTATTGTTAAAAACCAGAAAGAAAAAACTTGTATATTAATCGATATGGCTTGTCCAGCGGATTGTAACATAGCAAACAAGAATTTCGAAAAACTGTCAAAACATAAAGACCTGGAAATTGAAATAGAACAAATGTGGAAATTGAAAACAATAATCGTGCCAGTGATAGAAGGTGCACTTGGAATGATTAAAAAATAGAACAAAACAATACAGTGAAAAAATCCCTGGAAACCACAGCTTAATATATATACAATAAATCGTCTTGTTAAGTACAGCCCACACACTAAGGAGAACTTTGTCTATGTAACGCTAGGGATGATAGGGGAGATATAAAAATATGAAATGGAGCCATAACGATACATCATGACCTGCTTTGGGTCTTCCTGCAGACTTGGTTGGTAGTGCGACCATAGCAGAAATCGAAATATGATGAAAATTACATAATAATAATAATATCAGGATGTTCTGTACTTGCCCCAAATGAATATGAAAATCGTCCCGATAGAATGGGGCAATATTTACATTGGACAATGTGCAAACACTGTGGGAAATATGTAAACAAACAATGGTATGAACAGCAACCAGGACCGGTTACAGAAATAGAAGATGTCACCATTCTATGGGGTTACACCATCTACACAGTCAAAAAAATTTAAGCAAATAAGCCGGACATCATTGTTAAAAACTAGAAAGAAAAACTTGCCTATTAATTGATATGGCTTGTCCAGCGGATTGTAACATAGCAACCAACGAATTCGAAAAATTGTCAAATATAAAGACCTGGAAATTGAAATAGAACAAATGTGGAAATTGAAAACAAGAATCGTCCCAGTGATAGTAAGTCCACTTAAAATGATAAAAAATGGAACAAAACAACACATTGAATGAGTCCCTGGAAACCCCAGCTTAAGAGATATACAAAAAATTGTCTTGTTAATTACAGCTCACACACTAAGGAGAAATTTGTCTATGTAACGCTAGGGATATTAGGGGAGAAAACAATGAATTGGAACCATGAAAAAACAACACGACCTGCCTTAATTCTTCCTGCAGACTTGGTTGGTAGTGTGACCATAGCAGAAATCGAATCATGATGAAAAATTACATAATAATAATAATATGTTTACTTATATCTTACAATTACTATTTTATATTATTAATTTATTATTTAATTAGGTTTATTATCAATGTTATATTCCACGATATTACGCACTTTAATTAAAAATACAATTTGCTTCAAAAACATTATTTTATTCAAGTATCCCGCACGGTCGACCGTATTTAGCTAACTATGATCTTTGCTACACGCAGACACACACTCACACACACTCACAAATTCTTTCTCTTTTTGTCTCTAATTGCACATATGTGCATACGTACGTGTCTATGTTCGCAGATGTGTTTGTTCACTGTACCAAATGAAAAAAATATTGGATGAAGTTAACGTCACTATTGAGGAAAATATAAAGAGATGACAATAAGTGATTAAGACGATAACAGGAAGCTGATTTTTCTTCTTTTTGTTCTCTGAAAAAAGTTTCTATCTATTTATTCTTTCTAACTTGCTTTTCATATATATACCTCTCTTTCTACTTTGCTTATTTTTTAAATTTTTTCCATTTATTCATTTTTGTGTAGACGATTTTTGATCGCATTTTCTGGTCTGTGTATTTTTCTGCCGTACATTTTATCATCGAGTTTGCTTTCTCTCTTTATATATTTTATTTATTTACTTTTTAAATCTTACTTTTCAATAATATATTTACCCATATTCTTTTGAAAGCATTCTTCTTGTCTCTTTTTTCTTTTATTCTACCCATTCCTCTCTCTACATTCTCTCGCTTTCTCTCTGTCTATCTCTCTATCTCTGATATTTATCATTTTTTCGTTTTTTTCTTCTACTATTAGTTTTTTGTGAATATTTTCCGCATTCTACTCAATATTTTTCGTATATTCCCCCATCAACATTTTAAGCTCTCTTCTTTTGAACTATTCCAACATCATTCTATATTACCGACATGTTTCACTCTTCACTTCTGCTATTTATGGCCATCATCACCATGAGCACCATGACAATGACTGAACATCGACAAATATTACAGTTATCATCATCATCATCATCATCATCATCATCGTCGTCGTCGTCGTCGTCGTCGTCGTCGTCGTCGTCGTCGTTACTTGCATTTTTTATAACTGAATTTTTCTAATATGTTTGTCTTTTTCTCTAGTATACTGTATTTTTTATTTTCCCAATGGCTGCTTCTTTCAAAATTTTCTCCTTCTACAAATAATAATTAAAATAATTATAATAACAATAACATCAAGATCAATAATAATAATTATTGATAATAATAACAATAGTAATTATTTTTATGATTACGATTAATAACAAAAACACCAACATAATAATAATAATAATAATAATAATAATAATAATAATTAGGAATTTTATAATAATTAGGAATTTTATAATAATAATAATAGTTAGGAAATTTATAATAATAATAATAGTTAGGAATTTTATAATAATAATAATAGTTAGGAATTTTATCTATACATAATAATAATAATAATAATAATAATAATAATAATAATAATAACCTCTGCATGGCCAATATCCAGTACGTGCCAATAAATCCAATGTAGATAAAGTTAATACTCATCGATGGTTACGTGCATCTGGATTAAAGCCTGAAACTGAAGGATTTATACTTGCAGCACAAGACCAAAGTCTTTTCAAGAGAAACTTTCAGGCAAATATTATGCATAATAATATGGATCCAAAATGCAGGTTTTGTGATAAACACTAAGAAACAATAGACCACCTAATCTCAGGCTGTTCTGTGCTTGCCACAAACGAATATAAAAATCGCCACGATAGAGTTGGGCAATATTTACATTGGGCAATGTGCAAACATTATGGAAAAGCTGTAAACAAACACTGGTATGAACATCATCCAGCACCGGTTACAGAAATAGAAGATGTAACCATTCTATGGGATTACACCATCTACACAGACAGAAAAATTGAAGCAAACAGGTCAGACATTATTGTTAAAAACCAGAAGGAGAAAACTTGTCTATTAATTGATATGGCTTGTCCAGCGGATTGTAACATAGCAATCAAGGAATTTGAAAAACTGTCAAAATATAAAGACCTGGAAATTGAAATAGAAAAAATGTGGAAATTGAAAACAAGAGTTGTGCCAGTGATAGTAGGTGCACTTGGAATGATAAAAAATGGAACAAAACAACACATTGAAAGAATCCCTGGAAACCCCAGCTTAAGAGATATACAAAAAATTGTCTTATTAAGTACAGCCCACACACTAAGGAAAACTTTATCTATGTAATGCTGGGGATGATAGGGAAGATAGAAAAACATGAAATGAAGCCATAACAACACGCCACTACCTGCCTTAGGTCGCCCCGCAGACTTGGTTGGTAGTGAGACCAAAGCAGAAATCGAAATATGATGAAAAATGACATGATAATAATAATAATAATAATAATAATAATAATAATAATAATAATAATAATTCCTAACTTTTGGCTATATTATTTAAATGCAGCACATAAAAAAACAGCCAAAGAACTTCAAGAAATGGTTGACGATCCCACTAAAATTCCTGCATGGATGACAAAAGGAATTACATTTCTTCTACCCAAGAATGATGAAACAAACAACCCGAAAAACTACAGACCAATTACATGTCTTCCGACAATATATAAACTACTAACATCTATTTTAACAAAACAAACATATTTATTCTTAGAAAGAAATGACATAATACCGCTTGAACAAAAAGGGTGCAAACGTGGCTGTTATGGTTGTAAAGACCAATTGCTAATTAACAAAATGATCCTGGAAAACTGCTACAATACAAAGAAAAATCTTAGTACTGCCTGGATAGACTACCGAAAGGCATTCGATAGTGTGCCACATGACTGGATTTTAAAGACTTTAAATATATACAAGATATCGCCCGTCATCATCAATTTCATCAAACAGTGCATGTCTATATGGAAAACAACCCTTTACCTCAATCATATAAATGGAACCTATAAGTCTGATGAAATAAACATCAAAAGAGGTATATTTCAAGGTGATTCTTTATCTCCCTTACTATTCTGCATATCATTAATAGCACTAACCAGTCAACTTAATAAGACAGAATGTGGTTATAAAATAGGCCAAAAGAAAATAAGCCATCTATTTTACATGGATGACTTAGTTATATGCTAAGAATGATAATGAGCTGGAAGGTCTTCTGCAAACTGTAAAATGCTTCAGCGAAGACATTGGAATGAAATTTAATTTGAATAAATGTGCTAAAGCTACAGTTTTACGTGGATCAATACAAGAAACATCCTCAATTAGCCTAGACCCTGCTGTAACAATAAAAGAATTGAAACCAGAAGAAGCTTATAAATACCTAGGTGTAAATGAGAGCGAAAACATTCACCATAAAAAATGAAAGAAATAGTGCGTAAAGAGTACTATAGAAGGCTACGAATGATATTAAAAACTGAATTAAATTCACAGAATAGAGTTATGGCCATTAATAGCCTTGCAATCCCAGTTGTCCAATATAGCTTCAACATCTTAAACTGGACTCTAAACGACATCAGGCGAATGGATGCTAAAACAAGAAAGCTTCTTTCTAAGCATAAGATGCATCATCCAAAAGCTGATGTAGACCGTCTATACATACCCCGTAAAGAAGTTGGAAGGGGTCTTATTCAGCTGGAATTGTCATACAAGACAACAACTATTGGCTTACTAACATATATAGAAACAACAAAGGATTGGATGATACAATTAGTAAGGCAACATGAAGAAAGAAAAAATATTCAATAATAAAAGAAGGCAGTAAATACAAACAAGATTTACAGTTAGTAGATTCTGTAGAAAAGCAAAACAGAAGCCAAGAACCAACTATTGCGGCAAAAAATATGAAAATGAAAGCCAAAGATAAAGCTCTTGAAAAGATGAAACAGCGCTGGCAAGACAAACCTCTGCATGGCTAATATCCAGTACGTGCCAATAAATCCAATGTTGACAAAGTTAATACTCATCGATGGTTACGTGCATCTGGATTAAAGTCTGAAACTGAAGGATTTATAATTGCAGCACAAGACCAAAATCTTTTCACGAGAAACTTTCAGGCAAATATTATGCATAATAATATGGATCCAAAATGCAGGTCTTGTGATAAACACCAAGAAACCATAGACCACCTAATCTCAGGCTGTTCTGTGCTTGCCCCAAACGAATATAAAAATCGCCACGATAGAGTTGGGCAATATTTACATTGGGCAATGTGCAAACATTATGGAAAAGCTGTAAACAAACACTGGTATGAACATCATCCAGCACCGGTTACAGAAATAGAAGATGTAACCATTCTATGGGATTACACCATCTACACAGACAGAAAAATTGAAGCAAACAGGCCAGATAATATTGTTAAAAACCAGAAGGAGAAAACTTGTCTATTAATTGATATGGCTTGTCCAGCGGATTGTAACATAGCAATCAAGGAATTTGAAAAACTGTCAAAACATAAAGACCTGGAAATTGAAATAGAAAAAATGTGGAAATTGGAAACAAGAGTTGTGCCAGTGATAGTAGGTGCACTTGGAATGATAAAAAATGGAACAAAACAACACATTGAAAGAATCCCTGGAAACCCCAGCTTAAGAGATATACAAAAAATTGTCTTATTAAGTACAGCCCACACACTAAGGGAAACGTTATCTATGTAATGCTGGGGATGATAGGGAAGATAGAAAAACATGAAATGGAGTCATAACAACACGCCACTACCTGCCTTAGGTCTCCCCGCAGACTTGGTTGGTAGTGAGACCAAAGCAGAAATCGAAATATGATGAAAAATGACATAATGATAATAATAATAATAATGGCTACCAATGACCAAAATTTATTTACAATGAATTATCAGGCAAGCATAATAACAATTGGCGACCTGATATGTAAGGAATAATGTGAGATCATTGACCACTTAGTGTCTGGCTGCTCCAATCTTGACACCGAACGAATACAAATATTGACATGGTAAGATTGAGTCCTTTATTCACTGGAAGATTAGTCATTATGCTACATACTAAAAAATACTATAAACATAACCCTTATCAGTTATATATAACCATGATATCACTATGCTGAAAACATACTTTAGGGTATTTATCCTGATAGATATAAGAAAAGTAACATATTATAGTGACTAAAGATCACAATGAAAATATTTTCTCATAGATCTTGTAGGGACATAAGATAGAAATGTGTACATTAAAGAATATAACAAAATATAAATATACGGATGTTGAAACTGAAACAAATTAGAACCTTAAAATGGCAATGATAATTGGAGCACTGGGTTTCTTCAAGATAAATGACAGCTCTTGATTACAAGAGATTAAAAATCGCACTTTGTTGCACAGTTCATCTACTCAGGAGGGTATTTTCAAAGCAAAGAAAATGTAAGCACTGCACATGCTAAGCACTATTTAACATCAGAATCAGTTCAGTAGAAAGCATATATTTTACCAAGTTGTCGCAAATAATGTCTCGTCCGGGGTTATACTGAATAAAAATAAAAAAATAGAAGACGACGTCACGACAACGACAATGTGAAAAATGTCGATTAGATTTTGTTGCTCCAGAAAACTAATGGAAAGAAAAAATTGGATAAATATATGTGCTTCTTCAAAGGACATAAATGTGATAGTTGTGCCATTCTTTGCTGGAGTACTGGAAACGATCGTAAAAAAGTTCGCAGAAAGGTTGAATAAAATAAGTATTCCAGTAAGATTCGAGAAAATTCGGATAATGACATTGCTAAAAGTAACTCAAATACTAATGCGGATGCTGAAATGTGCTGTTATTTAAACTCAAAGGTAATACTACAGTTGCAATCAAAGATAATACACCATTTAAAATCAAAGGTAATGTCCCAGTTACAATAAAAGGTAATACACCAGTTACAATCAACGGTAATACACCAGTTACAATCAAAATATAATAGCTTTTCCCTCTTACCTAATATTTTAGAATTCCCTCTAATTTTTATTTGTTAACTTTGTATTTCTGCCTTTTCTTTTTTTCCTATTTTTATTCTCGCTCTTCAATATTATTTTTTGTTATTCCGTTTGCTGTTACATTTTTCAGTATCTTTTTTATGTTTTACACCATCTTCTTCTTCTTCTTCTTCTTCATCATCATCATCATCATCATCATCATCATCAAAATTGCTACACTTAATATGCTTTCTATATACTTTGATTCTTCATTTTCGTCGTTGTATTCTTCTAACATTCCTTCTTCTCAATAATATGATTTTCAGTTTGGTTTCATTCTTCAATTTTTCATTATTCCTACCTCTACTAATCGTCATTCTTCTCCAACATCCACGTTTTAGACACATGACGTGACGAGTTAATGGCCAACGTATCACTTTAATACAAAACATACAAGTCTACAATGATCCCCTCGATGGTTTGGATTGATTGATGAAAAAATCTCCATTCGTGATAGGTGAGCAGCACTCTTTCAATGATGACGTGATAATTGGTGCTTAAAACTAATTGAATATGGGGTCTAATTCTTTGCAGACAGAAGATGGCTTTGAGATGATTCACCTTAATAATGCTGATTGAAAATACCTTTCTAACTACTAAAATCTAGATCCAGTTTTGAAAGAAAAAGAATATCTATCTATCTATCTATCTATCTATCTATCTATCTATCTATCTATCTATCTATCTATCCATTATTATTATTATTATTATTATTATTATTATTATTATTATTATTATTATTATTATTCAAATAGATAAATGCGCGAAAGTGCTGAAAAGTTATTGGCTTGAACCACTTTCCCAAATCTAACCAAATGTCCAAACAACAGAAATATTTTGCACGGTCATCTTGATCAGGCCAAAATCATTAGTAGACCTTCATAGATAGATAGATAGATAGATAGATAGATAGATAGATAGATAGATAGATAGATAGATAGATAGATAGATAGATATGTTTAATTTGTAATACTAACCTTAAATTAATCACGTGTATAGATACATTTATTCCTTATTTCATGTTAAATATTTAGAAAAACTGACATTATTTTTTTGTTTAAGATCGTAAAATCGTATTTTTCTCTGCATTCTTTGGGCTTTCACAAAGCAGGAGAAGCAGATATTATCTTATATTTCCTTTTATAAAACGTATCCTGTTTTTCTTATTGCTCTAAATTTTTTAGTCAATAAATCAATACACATATTCTTTCCTTCCTCTTTACTTTATAACAGGTCTGCTAGGAGAGGCTCTGACATATGTTATCTTTTGATGGATTAAATTTATTCACCCAAGTGACAAGAATTCCACTGACTTCGTCAAACGCATGAAGCTTTAAAATATCCTCGAAGGTCAGCCTGTGGTCTGATAAGCTATTAAGAGAACTACGCCAAAAATGTAAGGATTGCAGATTGATTAAGCAATTTTAGGAAATAATAAATCTGATAGAAACCTTGAAATGAAATTCAAGGAAAATTCTCAGTCTGATTTAATAACTAAAGTATATAATTTCAAGAATAAAAAATGGTAGTGAATATTGTTTCATTGTTAGAAATATAATTTGTCACAGGTATTTCCTGTTTAACAAATACATCCATTCTTCTTTAAATAATAACGGTAAATTCTGTATTCATTTTCATTGCATTTAAGACATTATTATTATTTACTAATTTTTGCCTACTTTGGCAGAAGACAAATAAATAGATAAAAATCACAGTGATAGTTAAACTAACTTCAGTTTTAATCAATCTATGAAATTATTTTCCTAATCTTTATATCACGGTTGGGCGTAAAGTTTATTAAGTTTACTTTAGTTTGACACAAGACCTATTTTTTGGTCACTGTGCAATTGAGTATTGTAGCACGTAACTAACACTTGACGACAGCGAATTGCTTTTTCAGAACAAATTATTAAAAAATAAAGATTTTTTATGGACTTTCAAAAATAATTATTTAGAATTAATCTGAAATAACAATAAAAGCATAAAATAAATAAATAAAAGTATATAAATCTAGTGTGGCACAAGGCCCAAAATTTTATGTAACCAGTGAGAATTTAACACAAAGTAACAATACCCTGCGTGATGAATAACTAGTCCCCGCTCCAATAAAAATAAATATTCTTCTTTTATAAAAGGCAACATGTATATCACTGACATCGACTATAACCCTGGTGGGTTAAGAGATAAACCATAATTATAATTAACGCAGAGCAATCCATAGGCTACTGATTTCCCGTCACAGTGAAAGAATACCAAATGAAATTGCAGCCTCATCACATATTCTCATACTAACAATTTTTTAATCAAAGTTTATGAGCTTAGAAATATAAGGTTCGTTCAACAATGTGTGATTATTTATTCTTATATGAATATGGACGTGTTTCAAGGCCGAAAAACAAAGGAAAAAATGTATATTTCTATTGAATGATCAATATCAAGATACTGAATAGCTGACATGAAATCTCAGTTAAAAAAGTAAAAGTTCTACATTAGCGTAAACGAAACAACTAGTATTCTTTATTAGATAAGGGGTTTGTGTAATGGTTATGGTCTTAGAAAGTTCAATCGGCGAGCTGAATTCAAACTTCCGGTTAGCTGCTGCAATCATATGCGCACTAATGACCTTGGAAAAAGCATTCTTGCTGAGGGTTACCAAATTAAGGCCGAATAAGACCAGTTTAAGATCAGTTTAGAACAGTTTTGAACTTATCCACCGCGGTGGATAGGTAATGTTTTCACCGGTACCTGGGCGTACGCGCTCAGGTTCCCCAAGTTAAAAAAGACCTTGTGTCACATCTCTCTCAAGTGAGGGAGAATTGTAAATATTGGGAAAGGCATGAATGCATGTCTTCTGTCACCAGTTTTGGGACAAACAGTAGGGCAAACAGAGATTTAAACACTTAGCTGGCAACCAATCTAAAAGAAAGCAATCTCTGAATTTCAAATTGTGGATATGGCAACTAGAAACTACTCCATTATCTTTCTCAAGAATTCATCATAATTCGCAGATAATACAGAAAATGAAATCTGTGAGAAGAGACAGATAGATACACAAGATGGGGAAAGTGAGAGACAAGTTAGAGGAGAGATAGAGACAAGGTGAGGAAGAGAGAATAAACAAGGTGGGAGAGAGAGAGACAAAGTGGGGTGAAAGAATAGATAAGTTGGGGAAAGAGAGACAAGATGGTGGAGAGAGAGATATAAAGTCGGGGATAGAAATAGGGACAAGGTAGGGGAGAGAGTCAACAAGCAATTGAATCATCTGCCGTTTAGTATTCGTCATCGTTCTGGTTTCCGTCAATCGATTTTCACCTCTCAGATTGAGGTTTACGGCATTGTCGAAACAGTCCATCTTTGGTAAAAAGATTCTGCATTTTTTTCTAACTTTAAGACCTTCTTATTTTTCCCCATTTCAGAACATCGTGTTGCAATATGACATTTTTTGTGGTGTGGTAACTAATGATCGTTATTACAGTCGGTTGAGAGTACATTTTATGAATTAAACAACCAACCTTTATCTCCCCAACTATTCTTTATATTATATGGAAGTAAATCTAAAATAATAGAATAAAACAATTAAATGCAAAAGCACATATCGATTCATGGACTCTATTCAGTATAAATTTCATTGATAGATATTTATTGGAACTAAGTTTTGTGCACTGAAATTAAACACACTTATGTTAATAAATAATATACAACGATATTTGTATAACGGTTACGGAGATTGTCTACTGAACCATTACGAATGTGTAATGGGTGTGGTCTTTATTAAGAGCTCAAATTTTGTTGTTTGCGACAAACTAAGAAATTACAATCGCTCTATTGTGCTAAAGCATTATTTAATTTTTAACTTGATTTCAGGTTGAGGTTTATAATAAATTATTCGGAAGGTATTCTGTTAGTAAGTCATTCATTCATGTTTAATTGTTGGAATTTGTTTCTCCCTTATTTTCAATACATTTGATTGTGGACTTAGTAGAAATTATTTCCATTATAGATATCCGTTTCCTAAAAAAATGTTACCTTAGTTTTTCAGCATTAATTCTAGTTTTTAGTGTATATATTATAGGTACCTCCACTAAATCGATGAAAAAAACAGCATAAGATGAAGAGAAAAAGGACCCAAACTAAAAAAAAACAAAGTTTTATCGGCAAAATCTTTATGTTATTATTAAGAGAATAGATCAAAGTATTTTTTAATTACAAAAATGTTTTTTAATTTTTTCTAACATGCTCAAAATGTTTGGCTGAAAATCTTGTTCTTTTTCGTCCGTGTGTAACGCAGTTGTTACAAGGCAAGTCGGTTTTTGCCGTAAAAACATAAAAAAATAAAATAATGATTGTTTTTTATGAAAATTTCAGAACTTATTCATAAGTAACAGAAATCATTTTTGAAATAGTTACTTTTAGAAAATCTTGGAAAAGTATTTTTTGCTTAAGTTACCCCTCCACCAAATAATTTCCGGAAATATCTAGAAATTCTCGAGAATTTCTGTATAAATTTCTGTATGTACAAATTTCTGTATGTATACATTTCTGTATGTATTAAATTCAGGAGTCATTGAGAAATGCTAATCAACTGTTTTTTGTTTCTGTTTTTGTTTTTCCAAATTACCCTATTTTTATCTGCTCCGAATTGCAAAAACTAAATTACAATAAAACTATGCCATTTTTTTTTATTTAGATAGACATTTAATTGGTATTATTATATATATATATATTGAGGATATCAGAGTCTGAAAAGAAAAAACTCAATGAATAATTAATTTTCACAGGAATTGTCTTCATTTTTATTAATTTTTATAATAATTCACAAAGTTTCAAAAGACTTTTAAAATATCCTACTTCATTGTTAACGCTAAGTTATTAAATTAATAGAATATTACTATTTCTAATCGAAAATGGAAAAGCTTAATACAAATAATCGAGCCGATGGATTTTTAAAGTAATTAAAACATTTTAATTGTGTGCATGCTAATTACCCGTATTTCACTTGTACGGGTTGTCGTACGTGATATTTATCATTAAAAGGTCACGTGATTCAGGGGTTGTCCCCCTTACAGGAAAAAATCTCTATAATGAACATTCGTATTCATTGCCCAATTCTTTTCATTTCCACGTGTTTCTGAATCACTCAACAACAGGCTTCCCAAATCCCGCTTTCAGAATTTAAAAATTTACTTCCTAGTAATTTACTTCCAAGTTTCATGATTTCCATATTAATTGTGAATGTAGGTACCTTACAGAAATTGAAAAAGCTTTCTTTTTTCTATTTTTTATAACCCATATTTGGTCTGTATTTGTTGTATATTTCAGTAGCCTTTTTGCTAATCCTACCACTGGAATTATACTTTTTTATTCTGCTAAATTCCTATAACATTTGATAAATTAAGTTAGCTCGGTTATTTCAATTTCATTCTTTCTTATTATTTTAAAAGTAAATTTTATATTAATTTAACTTTTATTTATTTCGAAAGTATATTCAAGCGTATGACTACAAAGTTAAACTAACTTAAACTTTATAAAATATCATATAATTGCGAAAAATATTATGTTACATTTTTAATTTTACTATGTAGTTTACAAAATGTTTACAAAAATGTGTCGATCAATGAAAAATGGCCAAAAAACTGAATTTATTTTAAATGAAAAAACTTTAGATTTCAACCAATATAATTTCTTTTATTTCAGAGTATTTTGCTTAGTGAATATAAAGCTAAAATTAAAGCTTCAAGAATTTTTTTTTATTTTTAAACATTCAATTTAAATTTAGGTATCGAAAATGGGTGGAGGTATTTATTTAAACAAAATCACTTAGACACGAACGTTTAGGCAAGGGATGTAGACCTGAACTGGTTTAATAAATTGCCTGGCGTTAAATGAGAACTCTAAAATACGGCAATAGGGCTATTTTTTTTACCCACAATCGGTGAGATGCATTTCACCCACCACCCATTGCAATACTCTGTCCACTTCTTTAACGTGGGTCAAATATCTAATGCTTGAAGTGTTCTGAGAGGTCTTGATCAATTTTAGCTATCAATCCTGTGTAATTGTGGGATTACGATCTTAAAAGCAGCTTTGTGCCATATTCTGTTTGGGAAACTGTGCAAATATATCCAAATATAGTTCTTTATATCATGTTGTTGTTGTTGTTGTTGTTGTTCTTCTTCTTCTTCTTCTTCTTCTTCTTCTTCTTCTTCTTCTTCGTCGTCGTCGTCGTCGTCGTCGATGTCTATTTCTTTCTTCAATTTTTCTTTTCTGCCGTCTTCTTCTTCGACGTCTTTGATGTCTTCTTCTTCAGCTCCTTCTTTTTCTTCTTCCTTCTCTTCTTCTTCTTCTTCTTCTTCTTCTCATTATGTTATTTTTCAACATATTTCTATTTCTGCTATGGTCGCACTACCAACCAAGTCTGCAGGAAAACCTAAGGCAGGTCGTGGCGTGTTGTTATAGCTCCATTTCATGTTTTTTCTATCTTCTCTATCATTCTTAGCGTTACACAGAGAAAGTTCTCATTAGTGTGTGGGCTGTACTTAATAAGACAATTTTTTATATATCTTTTACGATTATTATTATTATTATTATTATTATTATTATATGGAAAACTTTAAATAGCATTTATATAGTCCACACGATAAAATATACCCCCACCAAATTAACTTTTAAAATGTCTTTATATAAACTAGGGGAAGCTTAAATAATAAATTGGAGCATTTAATGGGTAAATAGAAAGTTTGCACAATCTTCTGTAACTAGTCTAATGACAAATATTCCATCCAAATTAATTTTAAACTGTTATTTTAAAAGCGCCGTGCACTTATAACAAAAAAGTAGCAGTTTATTGTCATCACTGGGAAGTTAAGTTTGGAAAAAGTTGATTTAGAAGTTAAGAAAATTGTTAAGTTTCCAACCAAAAACATCACTAAATTAAACCACTTAGAGCGTGCAGATACTAGGCTGGTTTTATATTCGAAAAGAAAGCTCAGGAAGGATTAAAATGCAAAGGCTGAATTTGAAATGGGACGAGGACCATGCATTAAAAATGTGTGAAGAAATGCAAAATAACTAAGAAAAAAAAACAGCCAACTGCACAAAGTAACATGAAAATACAAACTAAAAGCATTACAATTATCTTAATGGATAGTTGAAGTATGGATGATTAAAAAAATGAAATTCCCAATTTTATCCAGTGCAAGAAAATATAGTCTCAACATTAAAATGTTGTCTTATGATGGGTAATAATATGGTGACATATCTCATACCACTGCTAATGATATGAAATATCTAATGATGATATGATTTTATTACATTTTTATAACGAAATATCACTCCCATACCAGCCACCGGAAATACTGTTACGGAAAGCAGAAAAGAGCTCATCCTTACTATGGTTATGCAGCAATAGTTAGACTGGTGAATATCACAGACTGCAAAACAGTGCTGAAAACTACTCGGTCCGACCATGAACGTCTTTTTTTTTAAATTTATTTGGTCATATAATTTAATAAATTAAGCTGAACCGAGAATGCCCTCTTATTATATGTCATTCTATGTTAATCGTTGTATCTTTGATGTTGATCTATCTCAGAATACAGCCTATAACTTATGTACTAATTTCTGCCCCAACTGGAGTATCCAGATTTTTCAATGTCATATTAATATATATATATATATATATATATATATATATATATATATATATATATATATATTAATTATAAATTATATTTTAGAACATGTACATAATTTTTTGTAAATATCCGTTACAAAGGTACATTTGTTTCGACATTGAAATGTCTCTTCATTCCGTCTGAAGAGACATTTCAATGTCGAAACAAATGTACCTTTCTACGGATATTTATTAAAAAAAAATTATGTACATGTTCTAAAATATAATTTATAATTAATATTAAAAGCTCTATATATTATATATCGAGCACTGTTTTAAATTAATATTTTGGATGTTGTAAATATTCTTTCTCCGTTCTACATACAATCGGATATATATATATATATATATATATATATATATATATATATATATATATATATATATATATATATTGTAATCAATCACGTGATTAAAGCAGTTACGTATTTTCTACTGGTGCCAGAGGTCGGTATTCATGTTCAGTAAGAATTAAGATTTCAAATTCTGACTTTCTTGACAGAAGTGTTTTCCCTACTTAGGAGATTGGCGGAATAGATTTTTACTTTTTACTTGACCTATTTCCCTTATTCATCTTTGTACCGTTCTAAAATATGCTTAGTAAATTTCAAGAACAACTGTATCTTTTTCGACAGACGCGATCCTGTGGATTCTCATATGTTTCTTAGCGGGTCGGAAGTCTGGTCACTATTGATTTATGTGGACATGTAGATTGATAGTTCTCATGAAGTGATACCAAGACACTTAACTCTTATACATAAGCCTCGACATTCTTACTGCGAAGTTCTGACCCCACCAGCACACAAAAATACTTATCTACCCATTTACTTGACTGTTTTAGCAGACTTTTCAGTATTAAAAATCTTTGTCCAATGTGAAAGCAAGGTCAGAGATAATCGGAAGTGTTACTTATTTTCAATTCCCCAACCTAACACCCCAAAACGCATCTCTTGTCACACAGAAAAAGTTAGTACCCTCCTCAGCCTGAATTAAAGTAACTTTCCACCATAGGAATTCGAGACCCGAAAATTACCACGTTGTGTGAGGTCTGGTCACCACCAATTCTAATTTAACCCTTTGTCCTTTCAACCTTTGACCTTTTGGTCATTGTTCTCACTGTGATAATGATACAGCTGTTTAGTAGTGCACTAAAAGTTTGGGGAGTTTGTTATATTTCAATAGTTAGCGATATAATCACCCAGAAGAAGGAAAAAAATCGTGTTTATATCAAGTCCCAGAGAGATTTTATAGATGCCCAAAGGGAAACTATTTCTCTTCGTTGAATGAAATAATCCATTAAAGTTACTTTTGCGATGCTATAAAACGTGATCGATTACCGACATTTACTAAGCTGGACTTAGTACAACCCAATGGCCAAGTGACGGTGGGGATGACAGTCATTGAGAAATAGGTACAATACATTTTTAATGGTTTTAGATGTCTTAGCTAACAACTAATACACAATAAAGTACTAATAGATATTTACTTAGCTTATTCTGGCACTTGACCACAAAGAATCAAATTTTAATGTACTCCCAATAATTTCTGATCACTGACAATACATTTCCTCCTCGTTTTCCATGCATTTCTATAATAAAAGCATTAACAGTGTGTAAATATATATATATAATAGTGCTTTTTCTGCCAGTATTACTTGCGTGAATCTTTGACTTAGTGATCTGGAATGCATTTTTACAGTAAAATCATTAGCAATGCATTTACGTTATTATATATCATATTTGTAATTCTTGCATTACTTTGATGCAGCACAAACAATTTCTGATTTTGCATGGCTTTCTAAAGTAGAAATATCATCACTGCATTTATAACTGTCCTATTCTGCAAGTAATCAGTCATTTAATGGTAATATGCAATATACGCTTGGACGATCATGTCTCTTTCGATCCGTGACTGACTAGGCAGAAAATCTTTCCGCAGTAGGTTGCCATTTGTTTCTGTGGTAGATTGGTTGTCAACCAAGGCTATAATACCCAATCTGTTCTGTTATTTAATCCATAGCTGGAGAGAAATAAGATAAATTCATACCTTTCCCAAAGGTATTTGTACGTAAGTGAATGCAATGAATTCAACTGAAACTGAAACACAATTATACAATTTTTCATTCTGATCCGATATCTACTGCACCGACTACTGACAATTCCTATAATAAAAACATTCATAATACTAAACATATACTCTATTATCACAATAATTCTTGCATTGTTTTAGCCACTGACAATCTTTTTCTGCTCGAATTTCAGTGTATTTCTATTTTAAAAACAATACACACACATACACGATATTGAGTGTTAGGGTTTTCTTTTTTTTATTATATTGATTCCATTATTTTTAGCCATATTTTGCATGTGGATGATGCTATGATTTGTGTTGTGAACAATATATTACGGATAGGTTTTGTTAGGTTTCCGTGTGTGTTTATGTGAGATCAAATTGAGCACGGTTCCTAGAGATGTTCCTAGAGAGTCTTTGCGTCAATTTCGTAGTTGTATGAACGATAGAATTGCTTACGAAATAGGGTGTATCGAAAACACAGCACTCAGTAATATCAGCTACGAACACGCTAACAACGTGTTTACCGTGTTCGAAACATAAAACATACATGCTACTCTACGAAAAACATAACACTACACACATTCTGTTACACGTAAAATAAAATACATCCTCGATAATGGCTAAAAGTATAGCCAAAAGGGGTTGGATAAACAAAATATTCGAACATTTTTTATATAATTTATGTCTTCAATAGAAAAAATCATAAGAACACATAACAAATTACATAAAAACAACCATAATATATTTTCTGTCTTTTTTAACGAAACCTGCATAAAAGATATATATATATATATATATATACATATATATATATATATATATATATATATATGCACACACACACATACACACACACACACACACACATATATATATATATATATATACATATACGAGTTCTGATCAAACTGTATCAGGACAGTAACGGAGATAAAGTATAAACAGGGAAGCCGCTTGACACACATTTATCTTTACCTGTGTTGTGTATGCATACTAAACTATAATGTTCTTGCCTACATAAAGCGCTTAAAAAGGCAGTGTGTAGAGTGTGATCCCTCAGAAAACCACAGAGCTTCTGTCAGTGACTATGACATGTGCAGCATTTTTTTGCCAAGAGAACATTCCGTAGGTTTGAACACTACCATGTTCCCCAGATCTTAGCCGCTACCCCTTTTTTCTCTTTCTAAAAATCAAATCCTACTTTAAAAGAAGAAAATTTAAAGATGCCGAGGAAATTCAAGAGAACACGTTGAGGCAGCTACTCAATATCCAAATAAATTCCAAGATTGACACCCCCAAAGGAAATTATGCTTGATAAAAAAGGAAACTACTGCAAAGGCGATTAAATGCCGAATTTATATTGTTGTAGTTTTCTTTTTATAACAATAGTTCCGATACTTTTTCATGATATCTCGTCTATATAAAACTGCACAGTATGAATAAAAAGCCTCAAACTCAATAAAAATTAACTTTTCCTATTAAAATGTTTTTATTAAGAGGAAAAATCAAAGTATTTTTTTTTCATTTTTTTATCCCTTTTAACACGTTCAAAACTTTGGTAAAAATCTTGTTTTGATTTGAGTTAGCTGGTAACCAAGTCGTTACGAAAGTTTAAAATGAAAACCGTAATATTAAATAACTCAATTTTCCCCCGGTGATAAACACATAACTTGAAAATTCTTGCAAAAATTAAAGAAATTGTCAGATATTAATGAAACTTTCAAGATGAAATTATTTTTGAAATTTCTTTTACACCTGTTACCCACCCACCACGTAAATTCATTAAATTTAATTTTGTTGCGATAATTGGTTTTATTAGTTAAACTCAAAAGTCATTGGGAAATGTAAATCATATATTATTTTTTTTTAAATTGTGCTTCTACTTCCAAATATCTGCTCCTAATAATAAAATAAAAAATGCAATATAACTATGACATTATTTAATTAAATAAGCATTTTATTGCTTGAATAAATAATATAAATTAAGCACATTATAGTCTAAAAAACATTTTTCGGTTAATAATGAAATTTTAAAAGAATTGTTTTCATTTTATTTATAGCTATAATTATTTCAAGTTTCAAAAATATTTTAAAAATACTTCAAAGATTTGTTGGGTAAGCTTATAAAATCATTAAGCGAAGATTATATTTACTAATAGAAAATTAAATAGTTTAATACAAATTGTTTTCCCTCCCTACTTTGAAAATAATTTCCAATTTGTTTTTGTGTATTTGAAGTTTTTCTTTTTGTATAGTAATTTCTATGTGTAAATTAAAAGTTCATGGGTGTCAGAGTTTCATCCCCTTATCGAAAAAAATAACTATACAATTAGGTCACTTTTTTATCTTATCTTATCTGACATCCCTAAATCTGTCAACAAATAGGGTTGAAAGGTCAGAATGTTGAACTCAATGTTTAAGAAATAGTTTTATTCTAAATTTTATGCTATAAATAAGTTATGCTTGTGTAAATCAGATTCATTTAGCATTAAATTTCCTAATTTTCCAAAAATAATGTGCCACAGATGTACATTTTTTGCAAGATTTTTAAAACCGAGAATTAACTTTTTTAAAAAATGTGTCAATCACCCAAAATTGGTTGAAAAATTGAAAAAATTTTAAAAATCATAAAATTTTAGAATACAATTAATATAATTTCTGTTTGAAATACACCAGTGTATTTTGTTTACTGGAAATAGTAAATGTGATCATTTAGCTTTCAATTAAATTTATAATAAAAGTTTCATGAAAAATTACATTTTTAAAAATTCAGTTTTAAGGTTAGTTATCAAAAATGAGTAAACAGCAAAATTAATATCGGTTATCGCTCAACATCTAGTAGAGAATATAGCTTGTGCCAAGTCTTATAAGAAAGAGTGGTTCAAAATTATACACAGAGCTAGTTCTAATATTCATTTAAAGATTTTGGTATAAGTCTCTTTTACATTACGGAAAACTTCTATCTGCCGGCAAAGTTGCTGATTTTCTTGGGGGATATTTTATTTTAACTGTCTCTCGCTAATTATATACACGTGAATTCTTCTCCCCTCATTATAAGTATATATATTTATATGTATATTTATTCTATCGTGTTTCCCTCTTTTTTGCTCTTCATTTTCGTCGTTACTGTTCTTTTCGTTTAATTCATTTTACAACGATTTTACTTCTGATGAAATGTTGGACGAAAGGGCCTTAGAGACTAACTATAAATTCCTTGTTTTTTAAATTATACACACACACACACACACGTGTGTGTGTGTGTGTGTGTGTGTGTGTGTGTGTGTATTCCGTGGTGGAACTCTACTGAGCTCCTTTTACCCATAGGACTATGTCTCCCAGAGCCACGACAACTATCACCAAACCGCTCACACTGGAGCATTAGAAGCCGGTTTAAGCAACGATATACAGATGAGAAATTGTAGGAGGATTTGAAATATTAAGTAAGTAATTCGCCGAGTTTTATTCAACCTCAGCAGAATGCAGAAAGCACTGGACGTCCGTCTCGTTATATATTTGGGACTCTGGGAGGCACAGTCTTATGAGTAAAAAATATGTGAATGAGTGGCGCTATATCGAGTTTAATTGGTTACCTCTTCGTCACCGGAGGTACAGTTGGTATGACATTCGCTTAATAATGAAACTGTCTGGCTTTCAATTCCTAGTAGTGGATGCGCACTGCTGATGAGTCCCAAATATAAGACGAAACGGCCGTCCAGTGCTTTCTGCATTCTGTTGAGGTCGAATAAAACTCGATGAATTACTTACTTAATGTTTCAAATCCTCCTACAATTTCTCATATATATAAACTTTTCATTTTGATATTGTGGACTAAATAAACAGGATAAATATACCTAAATAATAACACAAACTCCTAATTTGAATATTACATAAACAGCTAATAAAAAAGTACTTTAGCATAACTATATAAAATAAAATTTCAATGCATTTCTAAAGTAATAATTCATAACAAATCGATACGTGTTGTTAATGTTACTATATATATATAGAATGATTAGAGGAAATGAGTGTTTTGTATTTTCTGTTATATAAATTTCAATTTTCATCGCACGGATTGCATAAATGGCTGGTAAATAAGTAAAATTAATATTTTATATTAAAATAATTTACTATATATTTCTATGGTAAAATAATGAAATTCAAAAATGAAACTGTTTGCAATGTCTATTTATACTTTAAACATGATTTGTCTTAAAACATTTTCTATCTATGTGATATAAGTCCTACCAGTAACATCCTCAGCTACCTAAACAACTAATAAACAAATAATTTGCCTCTCTGTGTATGTTCTATAAATACTTTAGTTATTGTTGTTCGAATGATCTCTTCGCTATGGTACCTAGATTTTATGAGTTTAAGTGCAGTACTAGACTGGCGTCAATATCTCATCAATTCACTAGATGTAGCCGTAAGTTCTATGCAAACAGTTTCTTTTCTCGCGGATCTCCACCCAACCCTGCTTTTTGCTTTCCAACAAACTTTAATCTGCATATATTTAAATGCAATGTCAATTGCTATCTACTGTCCTCTTTATTACGTTTTGCTTTCCCTGTTCATTATTAACCTCCCTTTGTCTTAGTAGTTTTACTTCCTTGCATGGGATGATACCGATAAATAATACATTGGTAAAATATTGGGCAATTAATGTTTGCTTTTCATATGTAATTATCCCTATAAATATAACCATGGTTGTGAAGAATGTTTTCAGATACATGTTTTATAAATCATACGTATTATTTCATGGAACATGTAAAAAAAAACTGCGAAGTTGCAACGAATTTGTACATTAAAATAATTTCCTGTTGATTTATTTTACGAAATATTTTTCAGTTAATTTTTTTATATGTTTGGCGGATTTACTATTTTTTCATATTACAATGAATAAAAAATATTCAACGAATTCACCTTGATTTCACGGGCTATATCGTCAGTGATATCAGAAACGAGACTTAAACTGAAATGAACGAAAATATTGTGGGTATGATATTTTCGATCTAATAAAGGACAAATTTCTAACTTTTTTTTATTTATTCTTTGTTTAAATAACATCCTCATAGCTGTTACTACATGAATTTTAAAAAAGCATGCATGTACATGTCTGTACTGACTCTAATCTGACAGTTTTAATTTCTCATCATGATATTAAGTAATTGACAGTTTTCGCAACATGTTATTGATTGAAAGTGATACAATGTGACAGTAATCTGTCAAAGTATATTTGATCCTTGTTGACTAATGACTCGCCGATGTTCCCTTTTATAACCTGCTTTTGATCTATCTTCTCCAACATGAATCGCGAAAAAATGTTAATCTCGATTTTAAATAATTTATATATTATCAGATTCGTTTGCTAGTGGGTGTGAAAAGGTCAAAATTTGAATGAAAAGCGACTAAAAATAAACTGAAAGAAATACTAGTAAAACATTAATTATGATTGACCAGGTTTCATCTAATAAAATTTAAGTCTATGTTAATATTACTAATACAAATGAAAGCTATATCAGTCAAAAACTCATAATGGTTTAACAAAGCTTCATCTAATAAAATTTTCATGTAATATTACTATTGATAATTCAAGATTAAAAATAAACTAGAATTAATGTGAAAAAATACTAGTTATTAGTGATCAAATGAAAATACAAAGTAATATCATTATAGATATTTTTAATATATGAGAGTAATATGAAATTTTTAAAATAAAATCTGTTTAGAATTTTCTTAATAAAAGATGAGGAAAAATTTTTAATTACTCTTCCGTTTCAAATATTTTTTTACCATTTTCTTTATTCTTTATATAAATTTATGTTACTGCAAAATAAATGTACATTACATTCTTTATAATGCGAAAACAAGTATAGAATAACTCGACCATTGCAGTAGTGGTAATGTGAAGTAGGCTGAACGTTTTAAATATTTTTATTTTTATTTTTTAGAAGATAAAAATCCTACTTATTAACAGTTTAATTCTTTCGTTTGATTGAAAAAGCTACTTCAATTCCCTACTTGAATGAACACTGGTGACTTCTAATAAGCTCTATTGATCTCTAATTAGTTCTGATGCACACACCTATCTTATAATTTTCTTTGCTTAAGTCACAATGTACCTTTTTACATAGAGGAATGTAACCGTTCAGTCAAAATAGCGATCATAAATACTAAAAAAATAATTCTACTTACAATATTTGTAGTTTTAATTTAAATGTCCCAAAATAATATGCAATTGAAAAACATAATTTATATTGCAAACTCTCTATCTCATTTCATTTTTTTATATAGATTATCTTATTTGATTACAAATGAAAATCCGTTGTCTTTGATAGCCACCATTGATATCAAATAACAACTAAGGTCAACATCACACAGCCTATATCTCAAATTGATGCGTTCGTGGCAAAATATAGGTCAATGAACATTTGAGCGGGATCATGGTACGGACACACGCACACAACTATATACACATACAGAAGCCTCTAATATATAAGTAACTCCAAGAAAAAGTGATACTTACGGTTTAAAATATATTTTTGAAAAATTGAAAAATCTTTCTTGAAGCTTTTACTTAATTTTAATTTCAATCTAAATTTAATCTTTACAATAAGCAAAATACTTTACCGTATTTAAAACTGAATTTAAATTGATTGGAATGAAAAAGGGATTTTTATTTTGGTTTATGAGGAAAAATCAGCCATATGAACAAATATGAGCTCAGCATAATTATTTTTATTAAAAATGTTTTCTCAAAACTTTATTTCATTAAGATTAACTAATTTAAAGTTTAATCTAATTTGAAACAAATACTACTTACTTTTAGTTTAATATATAGTAGAAATCTTTTTTAACACGGGAGTGTTTTATAAGGTGTTGACACATTTCTTGGTATACATATATTTGTGAATTTTTCTTGAGTGACATAACTATAACAGATATTTCAACTCAATTTTTATATAGTTCTTAACAACCTATTAATTTAATAAATTTAAGAAAATATTCTTAGTAATTTTGTTTAATTTTAGGTACTTTGGCATTATAGTATAAGACACTTGTTGAAAAGGTATTAGAAAATAATTAATGAATTTTAATTTTATAGGTACGGCTCTTATTTTTTCAGATGTCACGTTTGGATATCCGTATTTGCAAAAATTTATACGTTTGTACACATAATAAAGAAATTCTTTTTAATATAGGAGGTCTTTGAATCGTGTGATGTTCTATTTATGATTAATAAAGTCTTAATTCAATAACAATATCACTTGACTGTCTCAAATTAATATAGGATGTTACAAGATTTAAAATTAAAATTATTCTAATTAATATTTTAAAAATGAAAACAATTCATGTAAAAATTCATTATTCATCAAAAAGAAGTTTTGCAGAAAATAGTGCTCAAAATATATTTTATAAGTAAAAGTAATGGAAAGCTTTTCTAATTGAATAATGCGTTAATTTTATTGCATTTTTTATTTTATGATTCAGAGTAGATTTCTATAATTGGGGGTTTTCTTAACAAATGTAAGAATATTTTAACAAAGAGTTTCCAAAAAGAATTATTTTTAAAATAATTAGATTTATTTGCAAATCAATCATGAAGGTTTCATTAAAATTTGACAACTATCTTATTTTTGCAAGAATTTCAAAATCAGTATGTTTGCACTGCAAAAACGATGCTAAAATTTCCCATATTAATTTATGGTCACGATACACACAAACACACACAAACATATACACGCACAAACATATATATTTAAATTGAGTTTCAAAGAATAGTATTTACTTTTTCATTATATCGCCGCGCACACTGCATTTTCAAAGAACGCATCATACTGTTCATCTATCATGAAAATGTCAGTTTCCTAAGCGTCCAAGCAAACAGTACAATTCATCCTGAAAATAGACACTGTGAAGCCGTCCAGAATATGAGAGAATTTTCGACCATACTCCTCCGCCCGACTAGAATGGAACGCTAGTGTTGTAAATATGTCGGTCTTTGATCCAAAATGGACGACGCAGGCCGATGATAAAACAGGCATCAATTCTTGAAATTGGCGCCCATAAACGTGTCCAAAGTTACAGTCTTAAATTGTTAAGCTTTCCGTAGACTTGTCTTTACGGCACTCCTGCGTGTGTTTCTCTACCAATTTTTATGTTCTTTTATGGCAGAAGTCGGCATCCGAAACGACTCTGTTCGTTTCCGTAGCCGGCCAAAACAAAGGTCAAATACTAGAGGTGACTGCTGAGATTCTTAACGAGTAATTACATTGGCAATGTATGGCGAATAAATAACAAGTCATTGCGAACCCCTTGTGACAAGAGCCGTTAGAACTATTAGATGACTCTAAAGTCTGAGAGAAATTCTGAATATAAGTTTGTATCGAGCACGCTATGAGTGATCAGTGTAAAGACTGAAGATAAAAAAGGAATGGTGGAAAAGATAATGCTTCAATGTTGAGAAATTAGCCTATCTTTAAAACATGCTGCACAAATGCCATTAGTACTTAAAATACAATCTTTTAAAAATAGGTGAGATCTTTATTCGTGTAAAAATATCATATCACACATGAAAAATATCCAAGATGTATCTAAATCTTCTATCAGGTAATAATATTTAAAACATGCTTTCTTTATTCATTTCTGTTTTTTCTACTTCAGCAAAAAATTTGATTAAGAACACTTTCCAAAAGTTCATATAATTTCACGAAAACAAACACGAAACTTAAATGTCAATTTAGACTTTTACATCATTTATTCATATGAATCCTTTGTCTAATTTCATTTAAATTACTTTGTTATTACAATTTTTTTCTTATTAATATAGATTATAATATAAAATTTATAGCGGAAGATAAACGTCCATGGCTACATGTTTGTGAGCGTATGTGGAAAGATAAGCATTCTACAAAAACAGATCAGATGAATGAAGCACTGAAAACATTGTCGTAGGTAGGCAATATTCGATTAAAATCAAGTCATCATTTGTTTGTTAATTTTTCAAACTTTATTATAATCATATTCATATAATCTACTCATAGAAATAATGAGACACTTTGAAGAACATTTGCGTACCTGAACAATATCCTCCTGATTTTTAATATTATCATGTTTATTGCAAACATCCACACAACATTATCTACATAATGAAAGGATAAAAGCATTTCTAAAGAAGATTTTTGTAATTGATCAATATTTAATTAACAATGAAATCCTCTTGACTTTTACTATCTCCATGATAACTGCGAACATCGTTGTAATATTGCGCACAGGTAAAAAAGATGAAACAACATCTGAAGTACATCTATATAGCTGATAAATATTTAATTAACGAAGTACATCTCTTGTTTTAATATTTCCATGTTTGCTATTAACATCCCCACATTATCTACATATGGAAAATAATCAAGTGTCTCTGAATAATAGCTATGCAGCTATTCAATATTTATTTAACAATAAAATCCTCGTGGTCTTTAATACACTCCCGATCAAAAATTTAAGACCACTTAAAAATCTTTAAAAAGCAATTTTTTTTACAGATAGATTTTAAACTCCTCCCACTTAGGGTTATTAATACTACAATCTAAAAGGTTATGGAAACAAAAAGCAACATTCCAAACATTTTATTCAGAAATTTACATTTTTATGAAATGAGGTGATTTACCCATGATCAAAATTATAAGACCAGAGACAAAAATTCTACGAAATTGTACGAAAAGTGTATGAAAACATTCAACAACTAAATTTAATAATGAGTTCTACCTCTACTGCTTTTGATGACTTCAAAAATTCTGTCGTGCATGCTAGAAATAAGCGTTTCCATTAAGGTGGGGGAGATGTTGCTCCAGCTTCTGAAGATGGCTTCACGAAGTTCATTTTTTGTTGAATATTGTTTGCCATTTCGATAAATATCTCTTGTCATCCATCTCCAAACATTTTCAATTGGGTTCAAGTCCGGTGAGCATGCAGGATGTCCCAAGAGATGGACCCCGTTTTCTTGTAGAAAGATCAAGGTCCATCTTGCAGTGTGGATTGCAGCATTATCCTGTTGGAATAACCATCCATCCCCACACAAACGATGGCCTTCCTTTTTTTTTTCCTTTTTTTTTAATCATTTCACCCCGAACAAGGCAGAAACGCCACTGATGTGCAGGGGGTTACATAAATGTAAAAAGATTAATTAGAAAAGTGTGAGGAGTACAAGCTAGTTAGAAGGGAACAATAGAAAGCTGAGAAAGCAGGTGCGATGACAGATACATAGGTGGAGAGAAAGGGAAGGTTATACAGGGGAGGGGAGAGAGCTAGAAGCCAGTGGTTAGTAGATGAGTATTAACTTTGCATTTAAATTTCTGGAGGTTGTAGCCGTCAGGAAAGCAAGAATACGGGAGTGAGTTCCACAGGTGGGAAGTGCGAGAGAGGAAGCTGCAGGAGTAGAATTGTCGTCTGCATTTGGCTAACCTGACTGTGAATGGGTGGGACCCAGTTGCCAGTCTGGTTGCACGGGTAAACACCTGTTGAGGAGGCATCAGTAACTTAAGCTCATCATCAAAGATGCTTTTTGTAGCATGCTAACATAACCAGCCGCTGTCTGACGACCCTGCACCACCTGGAGCTCCATCGTCCCTCTGTAAGAAAAGGCACCCCATACCATTAGGGAACCTCCACCACTATGACGTGTAGACAAAATTTCAGGAGGCATGTTTTTCTTATGCCAATATCGTTGGAAGCCATCAGGACTATCTAGATTTAATTTTTTCTCATCAGAAAACAGGACATTCTTCCACTTCTCAACATCCCATGTTTGGTATTCACGACAAAACGTTAAGCGATCCACCTTGTGACATGGAAGCAGCCGAGGAATTTGTTCACGCTTTTTATTTACCATGCCTTTTTGTCGTAAGTGTTGTCTGATGGTTACGGGACTGCAATCAACATCTGTGACTGCCTTAATTTGACTAGAAGAAAGTCCCCCGTCTTTCATAACAACCCGTCTTATTCTCCTACTCAATGCAGGATAAATTTTGGGGGGCCTACCAGAGGATTTTGCTTTTCTATAATTCTCACTGTTTTTAGAAAGTTGCAAATCACAGTTTTACTACGATTTACCTTAGCTGCGATCGCCCGCTGTGACAAACCTTGCTTATGGAATTCTAGAATTCGAGAACGCTCAACTTCGGTAAGTTTGCCTGCTTTAGGCATGGTAATACCTTTACGCAATGATTGCTAATCTCTAACTGAACTAAAAATATTAGAATTACCATAGATCTAACAATTTATACCCCTGGTCTTATAATTTTGATCATGTGTAAAAAGCCTCATTTTATGAAAATGTAAATTTATGAATAAAATGTTTGGAATATAGCTTTTTGTTTCCAAAAACTATTAGATTGTAGTATTGGCAACCTTAAGTGGGAGGAGTTTAAAGTCTATCTGTAAAAAAAAATTTCTTTTTAAAGATTTTTAAGTGGTCTTAAATTTTTGGTCGGGAGTGTATTTCCATGTTTACTGCCAACAGAATTACAACATTATCTACATATAGAAAGGATGAAAGAAACTTTGAAGCTCATCTACGTAGTTGATTAATATTTAATTAACAATCAAATCCGCTTGCTTTTGTTGTTTTGTTTTGTTTTGTTTTTTGGGGTTTTTTTTCTTATCTCCGTGTTTACTGCCAACATCCCACAGTTTTAATTACACACAAAATGAATGAAAGCAACTACGGATAACATTTATATAGCTGATCAGTATTTAATTAAATGTCAAATCATATTGGCTTCTAATATTTCCATATCTATTGCTAACATCTACATAAAATTATCTACATATTGTAAGAATGAAAGCAACGTTGAAGAACATCTACATAGCTAATCAATATTTAATAACAATCAATCCTGTTGTTTTTTAATATATACGTTAAAGATTCGTTATTTATTTGCCCTGTGCAAAAATACATTTTATATAATACACATGGCCATTATATTTGTCTGTTGTAAAATCGCCATAAAGCTCTTCATATATAATAGGTCTAAGCTACACTAGCTACCACGAAATTTAGCAATTTCATCTTGTAGATCAATTCTCTATTTTGATGATTTCGATTCTTACTGCCTACCCGATAACTATGATCTTGTGACAGGACGAACTTTAGTAAAAAGACCGTCAATAATAATGCCACGCTTAGGAATCTCGTCCTGTAATAACAAAAAATGTACGAGTGTAATGTTTTCGATTTTCAAACTGTTAAAGGTAAAGTATGCATTACATAGCGTGACAGCAAACAAGCTTGTCTCATAAACTAATTCGCATATGCAGTAAGTCAGATCTCTACTCAGTGGACTACTAATACTATCTTTTGTCGGATTAAATTTATTTAAAAAAGATTAGAAAATTATAGAAAACTGTAGATGTTATTTGAGTACTATAAATATGTACGTTGGATATACATTCATAGTGTACATTAAATGAAAGTTAAATACATAAATTATTCATCCATAATAACTAAATTTTTCTAGATATTTATTTAACCCTAAAATTTAATAGGTGTATATGAGATTTAAATATTAGAAGTATGTTGTGGTGTAGTGGATATCGACTCGGAATGAAAAATTGAAGCGCAGAGTTCGGAAAAATGATCGATAATGTATGGTAATTAACTGACTAATTGACGTCGTATTCAAGATAGTATGGTCAAAAATGAGTTATGCAGGGAACGATGGATAAATTGTCATCTAAATTACGCAGAAATGATATTGAAATCTCATTTTAACAGATATATTTACCAAAATTACACAAAAATATTTTGAAATACTAAAGACTACATTTATTAAAAAAATCTCCATTGGCTCCAACCACGGCCTCCAGACGACTTCCGAATCTCCTGGACAATCTACTCGTTTAATTTGGTAAATGCTACCATAACCCTTGCCTTCAGTTCATATTTGGTGTTACAAGTGGTTTTATTGGTCTGTCTCTCAACTGCGCCCCGCACATAATGATCAAGGGGGTTGCAGTCTGCGGAGTTAGGTGACCAGATGATGTGATCACAGAAATTGTCTGACACTCATGGCTGGATTCTCCTGCTTGTGCAGCATGGCGTGGCATCCTTTTGCCAGACATAGGTCATTCTAGCAGCCACTCTTTTGACCCAGGGCGGTACTAACCTCCTGTCTTTTGTAGCTCTTCATAAATGTTTGTTTTTTATTTTTTTTTATTTTTTGTTATCTCTCCTAAACCTTGATCCACCATCCATTTACTCAAGTTCTCTAGGTAGGTTATGCGTTGTAATCCTTTTATGGTCTTTTCTTTAATCTGTCCTGTGCGTATTAAATTTTTCAAACCATTTTTCTTCATTATACGCGCTAGAAATTTCAACTGTTTCTTTCTTATATTAAATTTGTGTCTTTTGTGTTTTCATTTTCTCTAAATTTTCCTCGTTATTCACATGTTCAGTTTATGGTAGGCTCAGCATATTTGTTACATCAAGTTTCTTTTTCATCTGAGAGGAGATTGTCCAGCACTCATTGCTAGATAGGAGAACTGATAATACATTACAATTCACTACTTATACTGTGTAATCTTTTTAAAACATAATGTTAACTATAGATATGCTTTTTTTAGTTAATAAGAACATTATAAAATGTGTATCATATATTACGAATTCTAAAAATATCAATGTCAGTGTGTATTATACAAAGCATTTTTATCAGAATTTTTCTAACTCAACGTTAAGGTTTATGCTATACACTTGATACTTTGTTATACATAAATAATTCCAATATATATTAAAAAGAATAAATGTAATAAACTCAACTGAAATTCGAACACGGATTTCAGATTCCTTTATTTGAGCCGCAATCCTTTAAGTTAATATGCTTCCTACAGTTATGAAAATATGATTTACTCATAAAATGATGGATTTGTGCACAGTCTCTTCTAAATAAGGTTATCAGTGCATAAAATTAAACCTGTAAGCCGTCTTTAAATTTCAGCCATATATGTTATGGTCATTTCACAGTAATGCCCATTTCTCTCCCACCCCATCTATAGGATAAATAACAGAGCATACTGGGCTCGTCTAGCACTAAATGGCATTTAGTTTAAGAAAAGGACAACTGGTTGGGTGACAGACTATCAACTCTATCCCATAGAATTTACTTGCTACAGATTCCACAACAACAAAATGGCGCTTGTAAAGCAGTGCTTGTAAATTTCATTCTCACTATGGTAATTAATAACTATATCTGGGCGTCGGCTGTATAAAATTATTTCACAACTTTAGTCTTGCAATCTATATTCTCACTAAGCATCTTACGATTTTAACTTCGATGCAGATTAAGGTAAGCTTAATCGATATTTGAGCGTCACTCATAAAATTATTATTAGAAGTTTAGATTTGAAAACCATTGCTATTTTATACACATTTTGAAAATGTACAAGCGGGGTCTATGCATAGGAAAAAGGTTAAAGAAATAATCTGGTTGTTATCAACAAAGGTATGTCTTTGTGGTGCAACAGGTAAGAATAATTTCTAGTATATCATTATTAGTGTATTTTATCCTCACTGTCTATTTATATTTGTTCAGTACAGGATTAAATTGCCTAGGGACCATGGATTATGCTATTGAGATCAATAATCCTTCTTTTACTATTTGCTTTGCTGAACATATTCAGATAAAACAGTTCAGGGATATCATCAACATCTTGTTAACCTACAAAAGGACGTTTCATCACTACAGTTCATAACCATCAAGTACAAGAACAATCTGAATTCTCTCCGAGAAAAGCCATTTCGATTTTTGTTTCTGAATTTCTATCTCAAAATAAACTTGTTTGTAAAAGTTCATGAATTCAGAGAAAATAGATTCAATGAAGCTTTTCTGAGACAAAATCTGCTGCCATCAGAATATTAACCAAGTTGAGTGAAACTTAAAATTGATCATTTTGTTATTAATTTAGTTAGCGAGTATCTTCTTGATCATAACACATTATATTCAATAAATATACACGGGAGACAGACAGACAGACAGACAGACAGACAGACATATGGTAGAAGCAATAAGCTGAAAACTCTACCCTTAACCAGAATTCAGTTACCGACAACTTCAAACGAAAAATAAAATCAAACTTTGCTGCCAGAGCAACTACAGTTATCTAGAGTTAACTGAAATCTTATTTGACACAAGTATATTTTAAAGTTTATCCAATGATTTATGCAAGAAAAAAAAATTAAACTGTTGATGTTGCTGTTATTGTTGTAGTTTTACGATATGAGCTAGTATTTCTGCCATATTTGAAAAACATCTGGATTTATTTCTCTTTGTTTTTACATACACCAAAGAGAAAAATTAAACCTACGGGATTCAAAATTTTTGTCGACACTATTGTTATGTGTAGCGAAGCAAAAATAGTATTTTTTTACTTGTTATAATTCAGTATGAATTTTGATATCTCCATCAATACTGTTATAACACGTAAGAGTTTAGATTCCTCGTCGCCACTGTCAAAACTCATTTTCTCGCGGTTATAATATGTTTTCCTTAGGTTACTCGGCTTTACATCTGTTAGAAACACTCTTGACTAACTCCAGCGGTTTTTCGCATCACTTTTTATTTACGGCGCCTATCTAAGCTTCTAGAGATGTATTATTTATTCCATAACATGTGTGTTCACATATGTTTTTTCTCTGGTATTAACCATAAATATAGTATACTTTAAACTATACTTTTAATAATATATGAGGTGATATCAAAAAGTTTCCTGACTAGTCCTGTAGCGCGTCAACAGATAAATGACAATAAAAGGTTGTGCATACATTGAGAGCTAATAGTGATCTTCATGCACCAGAGAGTTCTCTTGTAGTTGTGAACTATGTGCTTATGTTATTTCATATATAATGTAACTTGCAATTTTATCAGGCAAAAGAATACGCATTGCTTTTAATTGACATGCGAGCTATTGTACATCGAGAATTCACCCCCAACTCCACCCAATGTCTAGAGCGTGAAAAGAGAGCTGTACTGCAACGTTTTGTGGCGTTTGAGAGAGGACATTCAACTAAAGAGGCAGTATGTAAGGAGGGCAAAGAATTGGACTCTTTACTACGACAATGACCCCTGTCACCGAGTTCTTCTCTCTCAGAAACAACACTGTATCGCTTCCGTAACCGCTCTTTTTGCCATATTTAGCACATGCAAACTTCCATTTGTTCTCTAAGCTGAAAATTCAGCTCAAACACCGTTGCTGAGATCCAGAGCCAATCGAAGGACCTCAACTCGCTTACTGAAAATAATTTCCAGACCGGATTCCAAAAGTGGCGGGGACACTTGGACCAGGTGTCGAATTAGTTAATTATTTCGAAGGAGATTACTTAATTTTACTAATTCGACATTGAATTGCGTCACCTAGAATTTTCAGTTAGCCTGATTAATTAAACCTACAGGATTCAAAATTAAACTATGTGACATGAATAGAAAACACTGAAAGTTATAAATAAGAGCAATAAGACAAGACTATTGAAAAATATTATTCCATAAATGTAAAACATAAAATGCGATATTATTTATAAAAATATAAAAATTTAAAAAAATGCTGCAAATGACAAACCTTAAAAACTCTTATATTAATCATAGGTTTATAAAATTTAAGTATTAATTATAAGTTTCTGTATAAGCATATTAATGGCTATCATACAATTTTGATAACAGTGGACATTAATAGTTAAAGCTCATAGATTAAACCATAATTGATAGATCAAGAAAAGATTTAGCATTTAGTGTTTGTTGAGTAGTGATAAAGCAAAAACATCCTGTATAGGTTGCTGTCAGAAAGTACAAAGCAGGGTTTTTTCAGGCCATTTGCAGCGCTTCAAAATATAAAGGACCATAAATACAGATGAATACGTCTTTCTCTTTTAATTATTAAGAGAATAGAACCGATACTTAAATAAATAAAGATAATGCTACAAGGAAAAACAAATCTCAAAGGTCTAAAGCTGTATCAAGCAAGGATGTCCACTAGTTAAAATTTAGTTTCTAAAACAAGAAAAACCACGAAAATCTGTCACCAAAACAAATGAATATAGAAAAGAGGTGTCTTTTAAGATAAAGCATCAGTTTGAGCAATGCAGGTTTTTATTTAAAGATGTTTTAAAAAATCATGGTCAGATAAAGATAAAAGAAAAGCCATGGTCAGATAAAGATCAAAGATAAAATTAATTTATTACCATGCGGAGACACAGTAGTGTAATGTATTGTGGTTCGGAATGAGGAATTTGAATTCTAGTCGCGTTCATTACATTCACTTACTTGCTAATACCACTGGGAAAGATATGAACCATATCTTCTTACCCATCAGCTATGGGTAAATAGTAGGATAGGCAGGGTCTTATAGTGGAAACCGGTCTAGGAGTAGTAAAGCATCAAAACCGTACATAGCTCTGACAAAACACATACTAGGCAGCCAAGGAAACGATCATTCAATGATACCGACTATGGTCGATTCCTGTTTATTGTCATGGTATAGGAACTTTGAGTGGTTCAATGATTTCTGATATATGATAATGCCATAAAGAAATGTCTTCAAGAATGTGGATAGAAATACAAAATAAATAAACGTATACAAGTATTAAGAAGGAAATGGTGGGATTTTGTGGAAGGATTTGTCAGTTGATAGTACTATAGAGAGACTTCATTGTGAAATATCAATTAATGAATTAGAATAAAAATCAATGTTACAGGAAAGTTTAAGTCCTCGAATGAAAATGTTTTTTTCTGAAAATGAACAATAAATTATATTACAACAAGGTAAATCTTCTGATCCTATTACAAATAGCAATTAGTGGATTAAAAAGAAAATCATCAGCATATATTGACCATAAAAAAACAATAAAATGTTCTTTATCAACAAGCTTACTATCCAAGCAATATTGCAAAGACCAAGAAAAAGTAGCTTGCAAACAAAACCATCAAGGTCCTCTACTGGCCCTAAGTAGGCAATCAAATGTTACTTTTCAAAAGCAACTATCCTATCCATAATTCAAAGACAACATTAGTGTCATGCTTTGGTCCTAAGGAAATTAGCAAATATTATTTTTCAGAAGCAACAATATAGTAAAAGCCAAGAAATATTAGATTGAAAGCAACAACATCATATTCATGTATTGGATCTAAGGAAGCAATCAAATATTATTTTCAACAAGGAAACTAATATTCACAAAATTCAAAGATGAACAAAAAGTAGCTTGAAAACAAGACAATCAGGGTAATGTTTTAGCCCTAAAGTACCTATCAAATATTATTTTCCGACAAGCCAAATTTTCTACACATATTGCACATACCAAGAAATAATAACTTATAAACAGATCATCAAGATAATATATTGGCTTTAAAAAAACAAAATCTTCTTTTCAAACAAGAAAATTATCCTCCACATGTTGCAAACACAAGAAAAACTAGCTTGAAAACAAGACAATCAGGGTCATGTAATGAAACAATCAAATCTTATTTCTAAGAAGTAAATTATCCTATCCATATTGTAAGACCAAAAGTAGCTTGAAAACAAGATCATCTGTGTCATTTATTGAAATGAGGGAAACAATCAAATTTCAATAATGCTGATATCCTATATCCTGATAAATTTCACGGACTAAGAATACGTACTTTGAAAATATGACAATCAGTGTCATGTATCCGCCCTAAAAAAACAAAAACAAAAAAACCAATAAAATTTGATTTTATCTCAAGCTAAATATTATAACAACAAAAAGTGTATTTTGAAAGCAAGACAATCTGTGTAATATATTGTCATTAAAGAAACATTCAAATGTTATTATTCAACAAGGCAAATATCCTACTGATATTACAAAGGCGAAGAAATAGCTGCATGAAAACAGAACTATCATGGTCATGTGTTAACCCGAAAGAATATGTTATTTTTAAAGAAGCCAGAGATCGTATATATATATATGGAAATACCATAAAAACATAGCTTGAAAACAAGGTCATCAATGCCATATACTGGCTCTAAATTAGCAATCCTATCTTATTTTTCAACAACTGAAATATCCTACACAAATTGCAACGACCAAGAAAGAGTTGCTTGACAACGATTCTATCAAGTTCATGTATTGTTTTTAAGGAAGCGATCAAATTTTATTTTCCACCACGGCAACCGAGATATTATTTTCAAACGAGGCAGCTATCTTTCCTAAAATTCACAAATCAAGAATAAGTAGCTTGCAAACAAGATATATTATCTCTAATGAATCAGTCAAATTTCATTTTCTAACATGGAAAAATGCGCGCATGAAAAGTAATATTCTTAAGATTATATTAAACCTGGAAAAGAGGACAAAATAATAAATCTGGAAAATTAAAGGACAAAATATTCTAGTGAAATCAAAAATAAGAAATTGTATTCAAAATTTATTTGTAACTACAATATTTTAAGTAAGAAATGAATATGTGCTTTGCTTTGTTTGCAAATTACCTTTGATCGTTCTTCTTTAAACCAAGATATGGCCCTCATAGACTTCTTTTTAAGACACGTCACCGTGTTATTTAGAAAATTGTTTGAAATTAAAAAAATAACTTTGGTTCATTCCCCTTCTCTATCATCTGATCGTCCATCTTCCGGTCAATACATGGCACTGATTCATGTATTAGCCTGAATGAACAATCAAATATTAATTTTCCAGTTTATTTTTCATTCCACATTTTGTGTTTTAACTATCCTAGTTGCACATAAACTTGGTTTTTAAACAATTCTATTTTTGAATTCTCGAGATGAACATTTCAATATTATTTCTCAACAATAGAACGAAAAATTGGCATGAAAACAAGTACATCTTGGTCATATATTGTCCTGGATTAGAACAATCAAATTTCATTTTTCAACATAGCAACTCCCCTATCCATATAACAAAGAACACTAAAACGTCGCGAGAAAACATGTCTACCTGGGTCAAGTATTGACCTGATGAAGAGCAAACATATTTTGTTATTCTCCTCTCATATTGCAAAGACCACGTAAATTGTTTTGAAAGTATGACCATCAGGGCCGTGCATTGGCCGGTAGAAGAACAATCAAATGTCATTTTTCAAAAAGGTAAATTCCCTGGTCATGTTGAAATGACGACAAAAATGGCTTTGAAAAGGTCTAACATCTTATACTGGCTTGAAACAATAAAATATTGTTTTTCAGCATAGCAATTCTCCTGCAGATAATGCAAAGAGAAAGAAAGTTTTTTTTTTAAATCAAGTCCATTAAGGTCAAATGTAAATTTCAAGAAGGAATTTTTCCAACACGTACTATAAAGACCGGAAAAACTTTGCTCGAAAACAAGTTCCACCGGCGCATATTTTTCCCTGATAAAGACATTTTATTATTCTACAAGGCAAAACTCCAGCTAATATTGCAAAGACCACGTGAACTGATATATTTTATATATTATTTCGCTAATATATTTGTGTTCGGAGATCTTAATACCACCACACCAAATGACTCGAAAACTCTGTCGCAGATCTTGCGGGTAACAATACCATGAAATTTTCAATCACTCAATCCCTTACGCAAGTGGTGGATTTCCCTATGCATTTCCCCAATAATCCTAATGAATTCGGCTTACTGCTAGATCTTTGTTGCTCTTCTACCCCTAAATTTTGCCATACCATTCAGCTTTGCTCTCTTGGGGACTCTGATCATACTGTGGTTTCCGTTAATGTCTCTCTCCACTCCAAGAACCTCAGACCAGCAGAATATCTCACTGCTATTAAAGTCGTTTCGACTTAAACCTTATTCGTCTCCCTAGTTCTCCCCTGTTTGCTCGGCCGCTATTGCTCACTGGAATCACTTTCGAATTTATCGGAACAACGCGTCTTACCATAATTGACGAATTTTTGTCTCTGCTTGTAATGAGTGCAAGGTGATCCTAAATGATACTAAACTGTTGTCTGCTGACAAAATAAAGCAGCGTATAGCATCGCACTAGTCTCTCTGAAAGCAATACACTGCGCCTCTTCGGTTTAACTCTCTCAGCTGAACTCAAGTGGAATGACTACATAGAATCAATAGCTAAATCTGTTGCTTAAAAGGTTGGTTCACTGTGTAGGCCCAGGAAGCTTTCTCATCTGAATCCATCTTGTACATATACAAATCTGCCATCCACCCGTGCATTGACTATTGTTGTCACATCTGGTCGGATACCCCTGCTATTCATCTCGGAGTTCTCGACAACACCCAGAGGAGAATATGCAATGTGGTCGATCCTGACCTGATAGTTTGACTCCAGTCACTTTCTCAACAATATGATGTGTCTTCCCTCTGTCTCTTCTAGAAATACTTTCACGGCTTCTGATTCGACGGACTTAACTTCCTGGTTTCCCCCACTTTGCATGAATTTACTCAAGATACTAAACCGACAATTAGGTCCCAACGTTTTACAGTGAAACCAATCAAATGTGTCCAAAATTTCTACTCTCACACATCCCGCCTGTAAAACTTACTTCTGTATACTTACTTCCCTGATAACCACAATCTCTATGAATTTAAATGGAATGTCAATTGCCATCTTTTATCTCCTTGACTTCCATCCTTTCCCTTGCACCTATTGTTCTTAGCCCTTTCCACTCTACCATCACGCATCTCTCTTCATACCAATGTTCCCATCCTTCAATTACACATTCTCTGACACCCCAATGTGACATGTTCCACTTTCTCTTCACTTTCCTCTTATGTAACCACCACTGCGAACCAGTGAGAGTACTGCCTTGCTTGGGATGAAACAATTATTAAAAAAACTCTCCTACCAATATTGCAAAAACCAAGTAAACTAGCATGAAAGCAACTCCATTACTGTTACACTGAACAAGAACAATCAAATGTTTCACAGCAAGCTAACCCTCCTAAACAATTCCATGCCACAAGAAATTGGAATTATCATGGAAGACTTGAATGCCAAAGGTGGCAAAGAGAGGGAAGGAGAAACGGTTAGAAATTTTGAACTGGGAAACCGCAATGACCGCGAAGATAAATGGTTTTAATAATGCACAGCAAAAATAAACAGGTAAAAACCAACAATTGTTTTCGAGAACACACAAGACGAATATGGACATGGAGAATTCCTGGAGGAGAAACGAAAAACCAAGTTGATTATATAACGATCAACAAGTGATTCAGGATCGCAGTTCCCCAATGCAAAATCTATCCAAGTGTCTACTGCGGAAGCAAACATCTCCCAGTTATATACAAACTAAGGATTGAAAAAGCTTAACACAGCACTCAGATTGCAATACAACTAACTAATGAGCGACCCGAGTCTGCAGAGAAAATATACAGATAGCGTAAAAAATACGAAGGACAAATTGCAAACGGGAACTCTAAATGGCACGCACTGAGAGAAGCTCTAATGACGTCAGTAAACGATATCATTCCAAAAGAAAACGAACGCAAGAGAAAAAATTAGTGGATTACCGATAAAATTCTTGACATGATGCAAAGAAGACAGAAAACAATTCCAAGGCATGGAACGGATTACAGAAAACTACACAAGGAAAGAAGGAGCAAATTCAGACAGACAAGAAAATTGCTTCAACAAGTGTGCAGAATGAGAGAAATTGAGTCGACAAATAAGGAGATATGCATAAAAAGTAAGGGAACTAAAAAAACACAAGACAGGCTCATAATCAGGATGCATAAAAGCCAAGGACTTAAGCGATAAACTAATATATTGGAAATCTTTTCTACGACAAAAGTGAGTAACCTGCACTGACCTAATTAAGTAGAAACATAGCAGAAAGGATCAGACGGTATTGCATTAGAGATGCTGATAGCTTTAGACGAATTTTCTGTACACAGGATTTGTTTTTTTTTAATCGTATCACCCCGAGCAAGGCGGTAACGCCACTGATGTGCAGGGGGCTACGTAATAGTGAAAAGTTTGGAAAAGAGAAAGCTGGAAACCACATCCTAAACAGGGAACAAGGGATGAGCCTCTTAACCTGTTCAATAGACGTGGGTGGAGTGTGTACAGAAATAATAAATGGAATATACAACAGGAAGACATAATTAGATCGATTTTTATAGCACTATCTAAGAAGCCAGAAGCAAAGGAATGTGAACGTCATCGAACACTCAGCATATATATTGTAGATGCGTGTGGGGCTGTATGTAATGAAATCTTTATATACATATATATAATGTTACATATATATTTACAGTCGTATTTTTAATAAATATACATACATTATCGCAAATATTTAAATTCTGCGTCTCCCTCTCTATCTCTCTCTCTCTCTATCTATCTATCTATCTATCTATCTATCTATCTATCTATCTATATCTATCTATATATATATATATATATATATATATATATATATATATATATATATAAGCAGTAGGCATTTCCAAACAAACAATTATCAGTTTCACAAACCTATTGACCGCGTTGTTCTAAATTATTCGTCGAATTATTATTATTATTATTATTATTATTATTATTATTATTATTATTATTTCTTATCTTTGTTCCCGTCAAATATCAATTTTTACCTGGATGCAGACTATACATACTATACTCAAGGACCCTTAGTGACTGAATAATCTTTTTAGAGAATGTTTGTTTAGACGTGCAGTAAGCTCTTCTCTGATGGCTTGCCATATTACTTCGAAGTCTACGTAGTATGTTCTTGTGATATTCAAATGGCTGAATACAATCCAGCCTAAGCTCATATATTTTTGTATTCCTTTAGGAAATATTGTTCTACTTTCCTTTAATGCTTTTATATTGTTACTTTTTTCTTCCAGTTGAATTGATAAGACAAAAACAAATTAAAAATAGGACAAAACAGGTGATTCGCACAACAAATACTCACCAAAATAAACCAAACTAAAAGAAATCAGAATGTAAACCACATTAGAGACGCCAATGAGACAGAGAAATAAATATAAAAGCAGAATAAAACGAATTAAAATGAGAACTGCCAAAAACAAAAGCATGTTCTTGTTCCTCTCCTTGAAACAATAACGAAAAGAAAATGTTACATAAACACAAATAAGTAAATAAATGAAGTCCAAAAATAAAAAACAAAAATACGTTTGTATGATGTTAGCCAGCCACGTCCTTACTGAACAATGTGAAATGGACTATAAATTTATCACTGCCACGTCCCTGTGTGACAGTTATGACATGTCGAAGCACGATTTTGACCTTGAATCCCCTTGGAAGGACGAAAGAAAGTCAGCGAGCCAATCTGTCGATTAAACCATGTTGGACGTTGTCCACCAATCGTTGAACAATGAGTTAAGGCAATAATACAATGTTTCTCTTTTTATCTTTATTAGATGGGCCAGTAAAATTAGTCCAAATGGCTGCGTAGAGAACTGAATGCAGGAATTTTTGGAATTCCTTTGCATCTATTAGTATAGACAGCTTGTTCGCAGAAAGTAAACCAGGATGAAAATTATTCAGTAATTCTGTTGTTAATCATTATTATTCGCATTATCGATCTCATTCATATTTTGTTATGAAAATCTTTTCGTGAAGTTGTTCTTTAGTTTTATTCCGTTGACTTAGGTATTCCATAAAAATATATATCCAAATCTGCAGTCGGAAAAAATTTCAAAATTACTGTTTATTATGAATTCATTCCTTAACATGCATTCCATCACTATCGGTAGGGTCCTTTTAACAATTTACAATACTAATACACTCTCGAAAAAGTTTTATCTTGTAGTAAAATTTGGAGGAGTTATTTTCTTCATATGTTTTAATCAAACGATGCAATATATATATATATATATATATATATATATATATATATATATATATACATATGTGTGTGTGTGTGTGTGTGTGTTAGCGTTCTCGTCTCAGTTTTTCTTCAAACGAGAAACTTTGACGTATGATCAGGTGCTTAGTTTGTTTCTTTTTTATTTCCATTTTTTTCCCCTCCGAGTTTATACTCGATGGGTGGTTTTTTTCGAGATGGATATAAAGTAATTATTATATATATATATATATTAGCACATGAACAATTTTTTATATCCACTACAAATTTTACATTTTGTTTCTACATTGAAATTACAATGACTCATTAGGTGGTATGGAAAGGAATGGAAAGCCTTTATAATTTATAATAAATATTCACAGTTCTAGATTATATATCGAGCACTGTTTGAAATTAATGTTTTGTACGTTGTAAAATTTTTCTTCGTTCCTTATTCACTCTAATATATATATATATATATATATATATATATATATATATATATGTATGTGTGTGTGTGTGTGTGTGTGTGTGTGTGTGTGATTTTATATATAATAAGGAATGCTATATCTTTCTCACCCGCGGTTTTAAATCTTGTTAGAAATGATTTTTGCTATAGAGCAGAATTCAGACCTTTGAGGTTTTCAAGGTTTTGTTTCAAGCATTAAATTTTGTAATCTTAATTTTGACTGGCAGCAACAAAAACTGAACACGCAATTAGCTCTCGGAAGATACGGACTATTAAATGTTTTATGACTGATGACCTCGTACATGACCCGAGAGTGAACCTCTCCATTGCACAAGTTCAGATGTACACGTTGATATGCGCAGAGGTAGTGAAGGGAACACTAATGTTTTTAGCACAGGTTCAGATGTACACGTTGATATCTGAAGAAGTAGTCAAGGGAACAGTGATACAATGATCGGCCATAAAAATACATCCTTCTGTCAAATGTTGTATCGTGTGGTTTTACGGATTACACACACGACTACAAATTGACCATATGTCTAATTCGTCCACTTAAAACAAATACATCTCTTCTTTCCATATGGACTGAAGTGGAACATAAAATGAATCGAACGAATCGTTAAAGTCACAATAAAACAGGAAAATGAACGTGATCAATAATCTGGACTGTTCAAAGAAGGAAAACTATTTTTTATAAGCTGGTCACGTGGAAATTGTACAGGTGTTGACTACTAAGCTTATCCTTTATTTCATGCCTCTTCCTCTTTGCCTGCATTTTCATTCATTCTCTCTCTATAGCCTTTTTAGTTTTTGTTGCCTGTTCAAAATTTTAAATGTTATATTAGTATAACATTTAAAATTTTGAACAGGCAACAAAAACTAAAAAGGCTATAGAGAGAGAATGAATGAAAATGCAGGCAAAGAGGAAGAGGCATGAAATAAAGGATAAGCTTAGTAGTCAACACCATAGATGAGTTTCATGTATTAAAAAAATGAAAATTGCTCAAATTTTTTTGTTGCATTATCTTTTGTATTTTTTGTAATTTATACACCTTTTTATCTCTGTCAGGGTCTTAATATTTTCTGTCGCCTCACCAGTCCCTCTGCCCTTTCCCTATACATTCACCATATATAAAGTTTTACAGAATTTAAAAAATAGGTCAGAATCTATACGGGATAAATTAATTTGCCACGTCTGTCATAAGCATTGCAAATCATCTGGAAGCTTCAAGAAATATTATTATTCTCATGAGAATTAAAAACATTGATTAAATTTGTCAGCGATGGTCATGCTCATTGAGCAAGTCGACAGTCATCATATGTAAAGTGTGTATCAAAAATACTTTTAAAAACATTGGAGGCGGGTTCCTCACAACAAAACAAGAACTAAAGTTCTTTTAAACATGGGTTTCTGAGTTATTAAGTTTAAAGAAAGTGTACGGTCGATAGCGCCGTGTTCCTATGTAGACTTAATTATATTTTTTGTCATTTGTATGCATTTGTGGCTACTCTGCCTTCAACGTTTAACATGAATAGTAGTGTTTACAATACAGGCTATACATTAGAATCAGTTTACGATTAATGTGTGAGTTGGAATTGTAGGTAACTATCTGGCAGGTCTATATTTTCTCCCAGCACATCTTACAAGAGCTGTTTACAGGGACATTATTTCGAACACACTTCCAGACCTGCAAGAGGATGCACTTCTGCTAACATGAAAACGTGTGTGATTCATGCATGAATGGGCTCCAGAACATTTTAGTTATATTGTTCGTAATGAAAGATGGATAGGTAGGGGATGATCAGCCCCATGACCTGTATGCTTTCCCAACCTCAATCCTTTTGATTTTGATCTGTGAGGCCACCTAAAACAGTTGGTTTATGCAGTAGACATAAATAATGATCATCAATGTGTCATAGGAACCAACGAAACCATTCGAAAACCTGTGGGAGTATTTGAAAGGGTCCGCTAGTCACTGATCACATGGATGTATGCGTGTGTAGAAGCAAGTGGGTACATTTTGAACATTTGTTATGAGTTGCTGTGTTAAGATACAACGATCGCTTTTTGGACATATGTTTCGACATCTTACCCTATGTTGGTGTAAGGAACCTGCCTCAATGTTTATTAAGGTATTTTTGGATTGTATCTTGGATTGTACAATTAATAGCGTCTACCGTAAACTTTAAACTTAGTTACTAAATAACAAAAGATTTGCTGAAGTCTGTTTATATAGACTTTTGTTCTAGTTCTGATGTGAGAAGCCCGCTCCCAAATTTTGTTAAAATATTTTTGATATACTCTATATATATGGGAGGCATAAATAATAAAATAAGTAAAAAACCTGATTTAAAATTAGGTAAAATTAACTTAACATGAAATACATTTTGTCACTTTGATGTAGACTTGGCTATTGGGAAAAAGTTTTTCTGAAGATGTTGATAAAAAGAAGCATGTCAGAGTAATACATACACACCCACACACAAACACACATATTTATCTGTATGTATGTATAGTTTAAAATTTACTATATTTTACGGAGATCGTATATAGATATCAATAGTGTAGACAGTAATCAACACTACATGGTGCCTGTCAGTTTCAAGTATTAATCGTCTTCAGATAGATAGATAGATAGATAGATAGATAGATAGATAGATAGATACTGTAAATCGCCTGAAGATATAGTTATTGTAAATCGCTTGAAAACACCAAAAGGTAGAAACTGAGGTTGCGGAAATAACTCATTTCTAATATAAAAATTTTAAAAAGTTATACAATATAATTGTATTGAACACTTTTTAATACAACGGTGTACTAGTCTAATTTAAGTATGACGAAAAATAATTATGCAAGATAGATAGATAGATAGATAGATAGATAGATAGATAGATAGATAGATAGATAGATAGATAGATAGATAGATAGATCGTTTACCTGGTTTTCTTCGTGTTTTTCACTAGTTCTCTTACCTTCTATCTTTCTACTTCTAGGCCATCTTTACTGTTTCATCCACTCTTATGCTTTTCCTCATGCCTTCTACATAATATAATTAAGGCAGTCTTTCGTTCAGAGGACATAACTTATTCCAATCTTTAATTGAATAAATGCTATACTTCGATGTTGGACAGAGAAGTGTGGAGTTCATCTATACAAACAAGCGAGATAAATGTATAGATTAGTTAGAGAGGAGTGATCTTCTATTATAAAATTTGAACAAAACTCATAAACTTTAAGATAAATTTTAAGGTCCGTTCAAAAGACTAACAGTAACAATATTTTTGTTGCGTTTATAAAAAGCTATTTGCATGCTGTTTTACATCCTATGATAATTAAACTTTATATACAGTAAAATGGGGATAAATCTAAGTATTTTTTTAATTGCATTGTACATATAAAACATTATACTGTTTTTCAATAACTTGTTTAGATTCTATAATTTATCAGTGTTAAAACTACATCCAGCAGCAAATCCTCTGATCGGGAGATTTGAGGAGTATGGAACGACGTCTTATTTGCAGTTCTTCCCAGGTCTAACCTAACTTAAGGTAGTAGCACTTGTTAGCGTTCCCACTACGAGCAAATAAGGAACACAATTAGAGTATAAAAATACATTATTATGGTAAAAATACCAGTAATATATATTTTATATAAGTTACCAAGAATACATATTTATAGAAAAGTTACTATTTTCAAAAATAAATAGAAACTTTTTAGAATTACCAACAATATATTTTATAGTAAGATGACTAACAATGCATTTTATCTGTAGATGAAAATCTGAACACAAAATCAACAACTATTCTCATTATTAAACTAAACTAAAATTAGGTAAATTTCAGTATGAATTTAAACATACCTTACTTTAAAAGTTTATCTACAGAGCCATGTGTAAGTAATTAATTAACAAAGTATTTTTAGAACCCACATCTTCTCTATATTCCAAGAAGAATATATCGAATTACTCTGATGACGTAGAAAATTGCAATGTACACAATATATAGATAGGAAGAGTGCGAGAAATAAATTGAGATAATTTACTTTGTCGATAAAATTTATCGAATAAAATTCTATGCTGAAATATTTTAAATGATAATGTACTGTAGCTGTTCTAGTAGACTAACATTGTTTTTATAATCATTTCACCCCAATCAAGGTAGTTTTACTGTCACTGTTGCACAGGGGGGGTTACATAAGGAAAAGTGACGAGAAAGAGGGGTTAGTTATAGGGGATATCAGGAGGAAGCTAATAGACGGATGAGAATACCGTTTTAATGGGGGTGGAGTGGATGGAAAAAAGAGCTTGAGAGAAAGGATAAGAGTTAGCGAGATAGAAGATGTCTATTGACCTTGCATTTATATTGCTGGAGATTGTAGCTGTCAGAGAAGCAAGTATATGGAAAGGAATTCCACAAGTAAAAAGTGCGAGAAAAAAAGCTGTTAGAGTAAAAATTGCGGTTACATTTTATCAGTTTCACTGTATTAAGATAAGCAAATATTATTTTTATCACTGGATAATTATGAATTTTTAGTTCAACATAACAAGTCTAATATATCAAATATAATTAATGTAAATAAAAGAACACACTTCTTATTTACTGGTAGCCGACATAAACTGGAAAAATCAGAGCAAATTTGGTATGACTAGAAATTTTCTCAACTTTCAGTGGCTCGCACGTGGTAAGATTGAATTTTCTGCTAATTTATTCTACCATATTTGTTTTTATTCATTTAATTTTAGGACTAAATTCTACTAAATTGTTGGTTTAAAGGCCATTTCGACTTCAACTAAGTTGAAACTTAGTAAAAAAAAAATTTATTTTATTTTCACGTCTATTGAACAGGTGAAGAGGCTCATCCCTTGTTTCCTGTTTAGGATGTGGTTTCCGGTTTTTCTCTTTTCCAATCTTTTCACTCTTTTTATATATTTTTTTCAGTTCGAGTAGATAGACTAAACTATCGCCCGGTTCACATTCCACCCACGTCTACTGAACAGGTGTAGAGGCTAATCCATTGTTTCCTGTTTAGGATGTGTTTTCCGGTTTTTCTCTTTCTCTTTTCTAATCTTTTCACTCTTTTTTTTATTTTATTTCTTTTTTTAAATTGGGGTAGATAGACTTAATTATCGCCCAGTTTACACTCCACCCACGTCTATTGAACAGGTGAAGAGGCTCATCCCTTGTTTCCTGTTTAGGATGTGGTTTCCAGCTTTTCTCTTTTCTAATCTTTTCACTCTTACGTAGCCCCCTGCGTATCCGTGGCGTTTTCGCCTTGCTTGGAGTGATATGATTAAAAAAAAAGGTCAGCATTGCGATTCCACAGTGCTACTATATATATATATATATATATATATATATATATATATATATATATATATATATATTGTAATTTTGTTATTACCATGGTTTATAATAGGGTTATATGACTACAGAAAACTTTTCATGTTTCAGAACAATACTGTTCTTTTTCAGGTAATGTATGAAAATAAATGATGAAAATTGTTTATTTTGAAAATACAAGATAAATTAATGGCTATTTAGAACATTAGGGAGACGTAATTGGAGAATATGCTTTTAGGTGTGTCAATATTGTTCAATCAAAAATGAGAATGAGGTTACTATGGAGTTGAAGATCTGGGTCCCGAAAGGAAGCAGGATAGGTTGGTGTCTAAACATATCACTTTCTAATTTTGTCTGGATAAGATGCAAAGAAAATTAAGGAGTGGTAGTTGAAGAGTATGCTTTTAGGTGTATCAATATTGTTCAATTAAAAATGTGAATTAGGTAACTATGGTGTTGAAGATCTGGGTCGCGAAAGGAATCAGGATAGCCTAGTATCTAGACATTTCACTTTTTAATTTTGTTTCGATAAGATACCATAGATTATTTAAATGGGTACACAATAATTTTTAACAGCAAGTTGGATTTTAGGTTTTTTAAAAAATTAGATTTGTTACTACCTTGTGAGTAAAGAGGCTGAAATGTTTAGTTTAGAATCAGGATTAAATAGTTATGGTATACTAAGGTATATTGTAGTAAAAAAAAAAACAATTAAGAATTGTGTGGGTCAAGGAAGATTTAATTAATTTCTTATTGAGTATTTCCAGCATCCTAACGCTTTTCAGTTTTGTACGGGTTAAAGAATATAAAAATTGTCCATAATTTTTATTGTCCCGAGCGTTTTCGACTACTTCCATTTATATTTTCACGGGTGTTTTTGTCTTTGGTGTAGTCATTTTCCCATGTGTTGACCTTTACATAGTAGTTCAGCCTTGTGGAGTTTTGAGGATCGTTCGTTTCCAGCAGTCACGTGCTCTTCCCAGCTAGAATTGGCATACACATCACCTTTGTTTTTAGAAGCCTTTCAACACGTTTGCTCTATGATGATGTAAGGTTAATGGCAGTGAAAATTTATTTGATACTTAATGTTTTTCTAATGGTAAGATGTCCCCGACAATGTGATTTTAAAAGAATTTCTGTGTTATTGACCAGAATTTTCCTTAAGGGTTCTTGTAAATTATGGACTAACAAATGTTTTTAATAGCACTTTGATCAGACATGTGACATGTAAGAAGTCAACGCAATATGGTGGAAGTGTGTCCGATATAGGTAATTGATTTGCAACAAGAAACACATTTTTGTGTTGAGCATTGAAATTGATCATCGCCGTTTTAGATTTAGCGGACTTATTTTGATTAATGACAAGGTTTGCGACTTCCTTTTTCTGTAGTATTATAAACTTTACATGTTTGTCAGTGGTTACAGCAGAAATATGATGTTTAATAGTCTTTTGTATAGCGTTGAGGAATGAGATTTTGTTATTAACCACGCATTCATATGATTTTTTTTCTTAAAGTTGATTTCAGATTTATAATTTCGTCTTTTTTTTATCAAAATGAAAATTTCATCAAACTACAGATTTCTTGCTTATCAGTTGTTTAACACAATTTGTTTTCTATATAAGATATAAAAAACTAGATAAATCCGAACCTATATGGCTTCTTATGCTAAAACTATTAGTTTGGATGTAGATGTTGCCATTATGATCAATAAAAATAAGCCTTCGTGGTACAAGCGAGAGGTACTTTCCTAAAAGTTACTAGTCGCATTTTTGGAAAAGGTATTGACACTCGTCAATACCTCAGTCGCTAATTATATCAATTGTTCTTTGACTGTGGTATTGGTAAACATATTTTGAACGTCCATCAAAGCTATAGTATTGCCTCTAGTAATTTTTGTTTTTAAGATATGAAGGAAGTCATGAGTTGATGCGATGATGTAATTTTTGGGCGTGTATGGAGAAAATATGTGATAAAGGGTTTTTAATAGTTGGCATGCAGGTGTAGGTATTTGGGGAGATGAAATCCTGGTTTATGGAGTTATATATATATATATATATATATATATATATATATATATAATGAAATTAAGTCCGACATATTTTTAATTTATATTTTTAAACGGTATTTGTGATGGATACTTAATGCCTTTTCTATAAATAAGCTCTTCGCAATTTTACCTAGCCATTTTGAATTTAACAGTGAAATTAGATTGGCACCGTGATCTTATAATTTCATGACAGTTGAGATGGCGAGATGTGACCGTAAATTCTATGCTAACAATTTCTTTCCTCGCACTTCTCGCTTGTTGAACTTGTTTCTGGGGTTCATGCTTTCCAGCTAACTTTAATCTTCAAAATATTATTTACAATGTCAGTCGCTATCTACGGTCTTCTTGAATCTTCTTTTTGTTCTTACTCATTAATAATGTTTCGGTTTCTAATTCTTCCACACCAAGTAACCCTTTGTGTCTTACTGGCTTTACTGTCTTGCATAGAGTGATCTCGATTAAAATGCAAAATCTACTTTTTTTTTCACGTATATTCGCTTCCCTCTCAACGAGACTTCAGTTTATCTTTTCACATGGATAAGCTTTATAATGAAATCTCAAATCTGTCGATTTGTAGCATTGCTGCGAAACCTGTCTAAAGTCTCTGTGTGTTGACATTAAAAAATATTTCATACTGCTCTCTTAAAGATTTTTATTTTAATTCTTATCCTTTTTTTACTTATTTTTTTACTTTTTACCGTAGGTCACTGCTGAACTAATGAAGTATTTAGAATTTTTTCCTTTGGTGTCTCAGAATGGAAAGGCATTTTTGTCTTGGGTCTACAGCAGGCTTTTTAAATGGTTTTGTATTTATATTGTTATAAACCAAATATTAATGTATTTTGTTACTTTACAATCTAATTGTACCGTTGAAATAAGCGTTTGATGTTTTCAGGAAATTAAAGAGGTTGTACAATAATGATAGAGTAAAATGGAAGTAAGAAAATGCTTAAAGGATTCAGAATCTATATTATTGTAATTATTTTGAATTCCATTCACCGCACTATCCGCCATATCACATACTTGTGAAAACACGTGACACAATGTGCAGTGTGCAAATAATAATAATAATAATAATAATAATAATAATAATAATAATAATAATAATAATAATAATAATAAAAGCTTGTAAGTTTTTGAGGTAAGTAAATTATTAGCACTGCATACACATTAAAAGTTGTAAGATTAAAACGTTGGAAGTTGGGAAGGTGGAAAGAAAAAATAACGCAAGTGAACTACTTTGTCACCAGTATTAACTGGAACCCGGATATTGTTTCGAATTCTGCTTTAAGAAGATTGATTAATATTGTTTTGACTTTTTCTTTATTTTAATAATTCTTTTAATTTATTTTTAATGTGACAATACTTTATTATTCTTTATTGTTTCTTCTTTAGTTCTGTTATGCTTTATTTATTTGTTAACTAAAATATTTTGAAAAGCACGTGCCTCTGCCAAGTTCATATTATGCATCATAGGTGAGTAATCTACAGTTGTTTAATCTGTCAGATTATCTCCGTCTATCAGTCTCCCCATCTATCTATCTATCTATCTATCTATCTATCTATCTATCTATCTATCTATCTATCTCTCTCTCTCTCTATATATATATATATATATATATGAGTAGCAAACTTTCTTTCAAACATGTTTCGCTGAAAATGACAGACAATAAAAATTTGGAGTTAAGAGAGTGTAAAAAAACTACATAAATAAACCTTTAGCACTTTATTCCCGTTGTTTCATAAAGTGAGGTTAATATTGGATGCGAGATGTTTTATGTAGAGCGCTTCTCTCACAGCGATATATATATATATATATATATATATATATATATATATATATATATATATATACTAAAACTCTAATCTTGTAAGTATGCATGCTTGTTCGCGAGATACAACTTAAAAGATACAGAGTATCTCAACCAATTTAGAAATATATTGTACCTTGCATCTAGTACAGTGCCAAATATCATTAAACTTAAACCAGGGTTTTTTTTAGATATAGCCATTTTTCTTTTTTACGGGGTTTTAATAGAAACTTCAGTGTGTGTTTTAAATGCTTATTCTTATATAAATCTGCGTATATAAACAAACACTTGCATGTTATATTATAACACTTATGCGGGTGAAAAATAAACATTCATAATCTAAACTTATTTATAAATGGAATTTTGTCTGTGTGTGTATCCGTACCTATAGACTCCGAAACGGCTGAGCCAATTTTCTTGAAAATTTACACAGTTGTACTATAAGCGTCTGCGAGTGTTCTTAGCTAGGCTTTGTGTCGAGGTACCCCAAATAAATATCGAAAATTGAGAATCGAAAAAATCGGGTTATAAAGGGAGTGGTCCGATTTTAATCAAATTTGAGACACTCATAGACAAAGACATAAGAAATGATATTCAGAAGTTTCAAGGTTGCAGTTCTTACAGTAGTGCAGAAAATCGATAATATATATATATATATATATATATATATGTATATATATATATATATATATATATATATATATATATATATATATATATATAAAAAGGCAAGATGTTTGCGTGTGTGTCTGTTTATCTGTCTGTATGTCCTTTATACAAATCCATAATTTTTATCTGATTCTCACCAAATTTCCACAAATATTCATTAGGCTGAATCTGAGCTCCAGGACCATGGATTAGTTTTAAAGCGTTCATTACACCCGAGAAACGCCGGGCTATACTGCTAGTATATATATAAAAGCAAGATGTTTGTGTGTGTGTATCTGTTTATCTGCCTGTATGTCTGTATTTTTCTCAGCCCTTTTATTTTAGTTTTTGCTTCGGGTTTGGCTCTAAGTAAGTATAATTGTAGTTCTTAGTCTCAGCCATGATATCATTTACTCAGAGGACTTATTTAGCCTTCAAAATTCAGTTTACGACGAAAAAGACTTATTTGATATCGATACCAGGAAATCAAAATTTGACTTACATCCATTCATTTTTCTTTCAGTTTACGGTTTCGATTTAACTATTGCTTTTTAGTCTTTCGTGCCAACGTCCAAAGAGTCTGAGCTCCTGGACCATGGATTAGTTTTAAAGCACTCATTACACCCGAGCAACGCCGGGCTATACTGCTAGTACATTATAACAACAATATTTAAATTTAAATATCCTTAACAAAACATATTTTTACAATTCACTACACTATATTAGAATTTTTATGAACAAATATCTCGGATGTTTGATAATTAATTGATAGGTGAGAAGGCTATGTGGGTGTGTCATTGTAAAACGTAAGCTCTATTGCTGGAAAATTGTGTCACATGACTTGGTAAGTAAATAAAAAGATGTATGCTGGTTTGCCGCCGTTACGTATTTTGAAATAAATATGAGGAAAAAAACAAGTATGTGTAACAAAAGCATAATTATTATTTTTAAAAATTACACAGAAGAAAAAAGCAAGTGCACAAAAAGGTGGCATCCATACTTTATGTTGTTTCAATAAATATGAATCTCCCTTAGCAAACGATTGCTGCTTTTGTTTGTTTTTGTAAGGTGAATGACTTTTCTGAAAATTCTAATATATTAATACTAAAATTAGTATGAATTGTTACCCCGCAGCTACTATTACTTGAATGAAAACTCTTACTGAGTTATCCGTTTGCAATTCCATTTTAAAAAAATGTATTTCTTCTTATTAATTTGTTTTATCTAAGTAATATTGTATAGTGTTAGTAATAATAATCATTAAAATAACTTTTATTGCAAATACAAATTACTTAATTATAAAATTGATGCTATTGTCATATGTTAAATCATGAAGTGCTGCATTTAAGGTCAGTATATATATATATATATATATATATATATATATATATATGAGGGAAAATTATGATCTTTTGGGACCGTTACGCTAATGAAATTATGGGCTCCTCTCAGACTTGCACGTCATGAATATATTTTATTTGTTATATATTTTAATGTCGTAACTTGAAGTCAACGTATTTCAAGTTTTTAAATATACTAAAATAGCTAAATTTTGTGTAAAAACATTCTTAAGAAATACCATTATTTTATTATTTATTGCAAATCAAATTAACATATATTTAAACTGAATCGTAATAAAAAGAACTATTTAGATTTATTATAACATATAGAATGTTAAAATCAGTTTTCTATAAATTTCTAAGATTTCAACATTCTGAATTAAAATCAAACTAGACAGCTTTCAAGATCTCAA
>JBBBDQ010000809.1:1645000-1670000 GCA_037127315.1 Ascarosepion bandense | reverse complement strand
TTTATTAAAAGATTAATATTGATATGTATAGTTCAAAGGCTTAAGTAACGATTTTGATATATATAAATAGATGATAGATTAGGTAGAATGATACTGTCAATGAACAGGATTTAATGCAAGCATTAATGTTTATAAAAGGTTGCTATACATACAGTATTAATAATATTATCTTTATAGCAATGGACTGAATATTAGATTGGAAAAGAATGTCATTAATGAAAGTGTAACTGAGAGAACAGGACTATTATATATTTAATGGCACTGAAGTAGTAATAATTTCACTATAGAATTATAGTGAAAATAAGGAGAAATGATATTATCATTGCCTAGATATTAGGTTACGTTTTGCTGAGAGAATAAGTTTACTATATGCATAATATAAACAATTTTCTATAGAAACGCAAAGGATTTTCAGTAGTTAGGTATTAAGGCAAACGTAATTGACAAAATAGAATAATCATTCATATATATATATATATATGTGTGTGTGTGTGTGAGAGAGAGAGAGTTTAAGTAGGGATGTGTGTATGTATTTCTATCAGATGTTCATTATTAGCGATAATACCAATCTTCGAACGCTGTAGCTTTCTAAACGTTTATTACAAAATATACTTAATACATAAGTTCCTGGTTTTCAGTACATTAATTTTGCTGTATGCGTTTCTTTATAAAGGGTTAAAAAAATATGCCCTGAATTCAGTAATCCACCTATTCATATATATATATATATATATATATATATATATATATATATATGAAATAGATATTAATAAATACTAAATACACATATTTTTCCACCGGTGAGAAAAAAAAGGCACATTTATTAGTATATATACATATATATATATATAGAGAGAGAGAGAAAGAGAGTGAGTGAGAGAGAGAGGGGGGGAGAGAAAGAGAGAGAGTGAAAGAGAGTGAAAGAGAGAGAAAGAGAGAAGATGAATTTTAACAGACGATTTTAGCAAAGTTACAGATTTTCATAGATTCTTTTTTTAAACCAAACATATCTTTCATTATTTATTATTCATTTTCTATCCTGCAGTCATTGGCCATTTTATAAGCACAAAATATGTTAATGTTGTTCGTTTATTAAACATGTCTTATTCACTAGATCTTACTCTGTTCATCTATTTTCAGTTCAAAGGAGTCAGACTGTCACAATACAATCATTACATAAATCTTATGAAGTAATTATTCTTTTGTTATATTTGATATGTCGGTGTCTCTAGATTCAAAGTTTTGCAGGTTTCATTTTTTCATTTAAATAATCAAATAGCATTTCCTTACTTCTGTATGGATTTGACTGAGAATAATATTTAATAATCAACATATGCAATATTCATTTATTTGATCATTTATATATTCTGCGAATACGACGATTTGTCATATCTTATTGAATTTTTTAAAGATTTTTTCTGGTTATAAATGTGTATGACACTATTTTTCTTTGTGTACATACACCTTTCATTCAAACTTATTTTAGCTTAATCTATCTATCTATCTATCTATCTATCTATCTATCTATCTATCTATCTATCTATCTATCTATCTATCTATAATCTCGTAATTTTAGATATGTGAACTCAAGAAAATTAAACATGCAAGGGTAAAAAATAAAGCAAATAATGGCAGTATATTTATTTTATCATATCTTCCATTACATACTATTCTCGAAATTGAATTCTGTTCACACACACACACACACACACACACACACACACACACACACACATATATATATATATGTACATGTGTGAACAGAATGTATATATATATATGAAATAAAGCCAAAATACAATGTTTAGAACGGCTCATGTTAAACATAATAGACACTCATTGTCTGTTATATTTAACAATATAAGTTTAGAAAATTATCTGCTGCCTTGATACATTTTATATATATATATATATATATATATATATATATATATATATATATATATTCTTGATTTTTAAACGAGTTATTATGAAGAATATTTAAAAATTCTACAATATAATTTTATTGAACACTTTTGAATACAAATGTGTCCTGGTCTAACTTTATTATGACCAAAAACTAAGTAATTACAAATATATATATTTACATATATATATATATATATATATATATATAGAATATGTGTGTGTTATGTTAAACGGCTGTTAGAGCATACAGACATATTTGTATAAATACAATAAAATAACATAGTATTTATTTCTTCAATGTGCATGATTTTGCATAGATGGTTGATTAAACATTATCCAGATAACGGTAAAATTAGATTAAAAAAAAGGATAATCGGAATACAACATTGTTCGCCAATAGCAGCAATGCTGCATCTATCTATCAGTGCGTGTGATATATATATATATATATATATATATATATATATATGTGTGTGTGTGTGTGTGTGTGTGTGTGTGTGTGTGTGTGTGTGTGTGTGTGTGCTTTAATTTGCTTCCTAAAATATTGGGAAATTAAAAATATTTGAATTTTGGGAATAGTTCATTGAAGAGAGTACATTCAACACACCTTATATATATATATATATATATATATATGTGTGTGTGTGTGTGTGTGTGTGTGTGTGTGTGTGTATGTGTTTGTATGTGCGTGCGCGCGTGTTCTAGAAAATATCTTATTAACTAAACACTTGAAGTTTGTATTCATTCAATCTAAAATATATAGGAATGCCAGTATATATATATATATATATATATATATATATATATATATATATATATATATATACAAAGTCATACAAAAATTTTTAACTTTATAATCAGTTTTCTTGGATCATGCCTGTTTCTTTTAAGATCAACGAAGATTGCAAGAGTTAGGTAAAGTTTGGTAAACTCTGTTATAAAAAAGAGATTGCTTATATATTTATATATACATATATATTATACAATGTATCATTACATGCATATAAATACGTATATAACTCTGTGTAAAATGATATATCACTAATTATGCAAGTTAGTTTTTCAGGTTTTTTTAGACCAACATTCACTTGTTGCTTTGTGGCACAATTTCAATTTATAAATTCTTAATTACTTATGAATGTCATCATTTATTTCGCCTAAAAATAAAAGTATGTATTTTTCGTCACTTTGATCCAGTAATAATTTTGAGCGAGGTGAATGTAAAAATACAAATTTCCGTCACCGTTTCTCATCATGATTTTGTACACTTCTAACCGCTAAACCAATATACTACTTCTCTGTCTGTCTTTGGGTTTGAAACAGGACATCAGAATAAGATGCTAATGTGAAATGTTAATCTAAAAAACATTTATTGGAATGCAACAGTAATTTTTTAACAGGAATTGCCAGAAAATATTTTAAAACAATACCAAATTTTACACGAATCTTTGAAAATAGTTTCTGCTACTTTTTTATGTGCCACGTTCTTTCAGGACGTAGGCGATCATGGCTTTCCACATCTCCCTATACCTGGTGACTCTTAGCATGCTTTATTTATACACATATTGCTGTAGAATTACTACGGCATGTGCATCTATATGTAAACCAATATTTCTGTCCCTGTTTCTCTGCAAAATACTGTTGACATAAACGATTAAATTAATGAATGCACGAAATTCATACATAGCATTGTTAAATGTACATAGATTTTTTGCATGTTTGACTGATCCCAAGCATTTTAATGCAACTATATACAGTACTTTACAGCTTAAAATATAGGAATCGTTACTTCAAATATGTCTAGCCATTCAATAGAAAATATAAAGCAATCATAATCAATATATATAACCGAAATATTAAATTATAACCCTAATGTTAAACCTCCATGGTTGCATAATTGTCATTTTTGATTGAACAATATTGACACACCTAAAACATTTCTACAACTACCTTTCACTAATTTTCTAAATAACTATGAATTAATTTTATAGTTTAAAACAAATCATTTTGGTCATTTATTTTAGCATATCGCATGAAGAAGAACAATATTGTTTTGAAACATGGAAATTTTTGTGTAGCGATATTATGCTTTTATAAACAATTGTAATGACAAAATTACAATATATATATATATATATATATATATATATATATATATATATATATATGTGTGTGTGTGTGTGTGTGTGTGTGTGTGTGTAGTGTTTAATTTTGATAATATTTTGCAACAAAATTGTTCATTTTTATCGTAAAGTGATCGATACTGGAATGGAAATAAAGCATTGATAGTTAAAGCGACAAATCTATTGCACTAAACCGATATATATATATATATATATATATATATATATATGCGTGTTTGTGTGTGTATTTTTGTGCGTGTGTGTATGCGTATTTGTGTGTGCATTTTTTGCGCGTTTGTGGGAGCGCATCTATTTTATTTATATTATTAAAATCAATCAGAAATTGGAAAAATAATTTTTGTGACTAAAGTGATGTTTGCTTTAATTTGGATGCACATGCACACGAGCCTAAGGTAAAGCTGAAATTTTACACGTTTAAATTTTTTAGTCACTTTAGTTCAGCAGTGTTCTAAAGGACGAAACTCGATATACAAGCAAAAATCTTCTCTGTGATACGTTTCTACCTGAGAATGTATTTCGTTAAACTAATGGTAATATCCACTGCGATAGATGTTATACATACATACGTACAAACACATACATGCATACATTCATGCCTACACACACACACACACACACACACACACACATATATATATATATATATATATATATATATATATATATATATATCGGAGGAGGAAAAATACATTAAGTAAGATTTTCTTGGTTACATCCAAAGAATACCAGAATGTCGCCAACAAAATTTTTATCTACCAATTGTCCACATAGACGAGAAAAATCACTTGAAAATAGAACTAAATTTGATCTTTGGGTAGTTTAATGACAATTTTTCATTTAAGTATACATCTTAAACGAAAATACAAAAGAGATACAAGAAAAAATTATCTAAGAGAGATCAATTTAACAAAATATATAGAAATATATTTCTGGAGGTAATAAAACAGTGCTCGATGTTATATATCAGAGCTATAAAGTATATATTAATAAACATACATATTATCCTACATCTGTAGCACGAATCGAGATTCATAATAAGTACCTCACGATTGGATAGTTCATGAAATTATGCCTTTAAAACACATTCAATTGTTCAGATTTCTCAAATGTCGTATCATCTCAGCTTCGTATCCAAAACATAAACAAAGTTATTTCTAAAGAATTAATGGATTTTATTTTTTATTCTGATATATTTTGATTACTTCAAACTTTATATTTAATAGTTACTTTTATTTAATTTTAAACAGTTTATATTTCGTTTAACGCCCTTGCATACTTGAGAAAGCTTACAGAAAATGTACACACTGGCAGGATTCGAGTGTGGAGTGTTTGACGAAATTCGAGATACTGTTTAAAATAAATACGGATATCCACTAAATATAACGTTTGAAGTAATAAATATATAGATAGATTAATCATAAAGTCTATAAGATAATGATAAAAAAGTATTTACTATACACGCCACAAAGTAATATTCCTACATAAGCTAATATATCACCCAGAATGTGCACGTAATGTAAGGGATAGTGGCTTAAATGAGAAATCTGAGTTTAGTCATATTTAATTTCGTTTAAATACTTTTGGGGCGATAAGAATCTATCTGTTCTCTCCCATCTACAAGTCATGTATTGAATATTAGGCCTGACTGTTCTCTTCACCTCTGGTTGTTAATTAGTCTAGGAGAAGAACAACACTGAATTAAAAAAAAAACTATATAGCCTCTGCGAAGCAAGTTTTATCAAAGGTTTGTCGAGTTTATAGTGGCCTTAAGATCCGAACAGCTGTGGTCTAATCAATCAATTAATTCGTCATAATACTGAAACAATATCACATAAGAACAAAATTAGAACATTCTAACATCGTAGAATAAATAAATACTTCGGTTTAAAAAAACTGAAGAAGTTACCAAATAGTACAAATATATAGAGAAAGACGTGGAGTACAACAGCCTGAACATTCAAGCTTATAAATCAGTATATAATAAAGTTTTATTTTACATTTTCTCTCTTATCAACTTTTTCTATTAATCACATAGATGAAACGTTTTATAATGAAAATGACTGATTGAAATTCATACAATAATTATAAGCATATTGACCCAGTTTCGAATATATATAGAACCGCGAAGATCTGTCTTAAATATTTTATTGTATTTTTTGGAAAATATAGTAAGGAAAAATTTAGCAGACAGGCCTTGTCCGTTCTTTTTAATCAAATCTGTTTGGATGAATACTAGCAACCTAAATACACATATATATTACATATATAACACACACACACACATACTCACACACACACACACACACACACACACACACACACACACACACACACACACACACAGAGACCTATATATACACATATATTTGTAAATGTTGAGTGAGAATCTGATTCAGTACGAAATATATGAATATTTTTTAAATGTAAAAGAAAAATGAAAAAAGTAAAAAATCAATTAGTTTCATATTTCTAATATAGAATTTGCCTTTGTGCAATAAAATTATATTTCTCATTACGTCGGATCCTCGCTGAAACATATTAAGGTAAAACAAAAATTTGGAACTTTTTTCATTATAGATATAGATATATATAAATATATAGATATATGTGTGTGCATGAGAGAGAGAATGTGTGTGTTTGCATGTGTGTGTTTGCGTGCGCTACGCATAAGTACATAAATAAACCAGTATCATAATAATCAAAACAACATTTACTTTGCAAAACCAATATTTGATGTTCAATATGACCTTATTACTCGTCTAGATACTTAATTCTATAGGAAATAAATGTTAATTACAAGTGTAGATTTTGGAAAGTTCTTGGCTTGAACCACTTTCCAAAATCAATATTTTAATGACCAAGTATTATAACACTGATTTTTTGAAGTGGGTTAACTTGAAAACTTTTCAGTATCTTTCGTATGAATTGAACAAAGAAATATTCTAAATTAAAATAGTAACATATTTATACTATGGGCTTATTGTATTCGACACTCGTATGTATGTACATGCTTATATATATTTCATGCTATTTCAAGGTGGTGTTCATATACCAGCTGAAGCTGTTGCTCCAATGAGCATGGTAAAGACATGAATAGCATTGGAAAAACAATTCTGAATTCGAAACCATGAAGAAAGCAATGAAAATATTCCGCAGCGGAGTATTTTCCCATTGCTTTCTTTTTTTTACCAACGACAGACATGGCAATTCACAATTTATAGAAATTAAAGAAGAATAAAATGAAGTTGTAGAGAACTATGATCACCCATATCCTGAAGGGACATAGTGTTTAATAAGAAATGTGTTTTCAAAAGCCCGACAGTCATTTCAACTTTCTTTCGATAAATGTTTTGTTGCTTTGTTTTTCTAGTGCAGTTCTCTTCTTTCTATCTTTCTCTTTTCATGTTAATTGACCCTTTTGTTTGCATTTCCTTGGGGAAAAGGTCACTAATCTTTCTGACATGGCTTCGAAGAAATTCGATATCGTACAGCTGCCTCTGTAACAACATGCTGTACGAAATGACCTTAGGAGCCCACCGGACGGTCAAGACACACTGCAGGGGTCTTTCTAGTCTAACTTCCAGGCCCAACATTCATTGCAATGTTTCCCACACCCTAAACGCTTAAACCCTGGCGCATACGGCGGGCCCGTTTGGAATATTGTCTTCACTCTATAGCAGTTGTCAAATACAATAGCTTTCTGGAATATTAATTACAGTCATTGATTTTTAATACACACAATCCAACTCTCTGTTTATATATTATTTCTCACACTTTTCACTTCTTTTTGTAATCATAATGAAAGCTCAATATTAACTTGTGGTGCTTTGTTTCTTATCGTTAGGGCTAGATAAAAGTTAATTGTTCTTGACTTAACCGATTGTAGTCGTACTATAATAGAACTAAATGATATGTGCATACATACGAAATGCTAACCACAATGAGAATTTGAACGTCTTTTGCGAAACAAATATCACACAGACTTTTACTGGTAAGCTATAAGTAATATTATTAATAGAATCGTTGCAAAAATGTCCAAGGTAAGTAAATCTCTATGAACAATTTGTTTTTAATATAAATAACTTTGTGTCTATGAGCATACATGCATAACCGAGATTCAACAAAATTAGCAAAAAATGCAACATAAATTTAAATAAAAATTTAATTAATGCTTGGTTACATTATGTTTCGTGATATTCAAAATGGTTTATCTGAATGAGAGTAAAACCAGTATTATCGAATACAGATTTGTTACAAAAATTATATTTCTATGCTTTGGAAGATACAATGCAGAAATTCAGAAGCGTACTGAAAACCTTCTAAACAGGAAATGACCCTTAAAATCAAAGTAAAGAGTGCTTTGGTGTAATATCAATCTTTCTAATGCTGGAAATTTTCTCACAGGTGAAGAGGGGATTTGAGGCAACAGTGATGTGGTTCAACAGAAGGATGCTAGGAATACATGTTAGCAACGAAAAAGTTTTAAGGAAAAATGCTAACTTTGATTGAAAATGAGATAGTTAGAATTTTTAAGATATATATCAAGGAAATAGGTTATTGTAATGTGTCTATTACTTAGCTGAGTTCAGTTACTCCAGTAAGTCCAGCTGCAGATTATTACTGTATTTTCTCAGACGACCGCTAAATACGACTTTTGTTGTTTCGGTAATTACTGGAGACTTCCCGGATGTCGCACAGGGCCGATTTTTACGTGGACATTTCCGAGCATGTATGCTCGCTCAAAATTTCTCCGTAGACACCGCATACTCGGAGTTGGAACCTTGTCTACTCTTAAGAGGCAGAGTCTTGTCTGGGTTACTCTCTGCCAGAAGTCAGACAGCCCGAAAAGGATAGACGGCTTTTGCTGTCTCATTATTTATCCAAGCCTCCATACATAGGTAGAATATGACACAAGGCCGATATTCCACGTGGGACATTTACGAGTGCATACACTCGAGCAATAATTCCCCGTAGACCCCACATACACGTGGTCGGGCTCTTGTCAGCTCTTGAATGGCAAAGTCACATTTGGGTTTCTCTCTGTCCGAAGGCAGACAATCGGACAAGTACAGACGTCTCTAGTCCCACATTCCGTTCTCACTCTTATACACGTACATGCGAGTCCACCTCCTCGCTCGTGCTATAACATAAGGTTTTGAGAATTCGACACCCACAATTTTTCAATACTGAAGGAAAGAAGGTAAGAAAGAAACAGCAAATAATCTACCTAACAAGCTTCCGCAAATTGAAAGAACAGAGACTAGGAGGGATAGTAAGAGATAAACATTCTTTAGAAATATAAAGAAGATATAACAATGTACAGAGTCAACCACCGCCTGAGGAAACAATTCTTGAAAGAGGGCGATCAAATTGAGCTGAACTTAGTCTATCACTGAGAAAGAGTTCAAAAACATGTAATTTGATTTAATAATTTTAGAATTAAGAGTTTATTCAAATATGTATTTACATAATTATTTTGGGTTTTATTTAATTATTAAAAATCTGAGTAGAAATAAACATAACGGTCTTTACATTTACAGAATTTATTTACCAAAGTATTCTTATTAATTATCTTTGATTAGTTTATATTTCATCTTATTTTTCTGGCTTTTTAATATTTTTGCAATCAACCACCCTTGATATCCAACCATCTGATTTGAATTCGGTTTCTGTTTCCTTGCAAAAACCAACGGAGATGAGAGAATTCTTGCTAATTTAGGTACAAGACAGACAGCAATCACATATCAAATTTAGTCATATAGCTAGGTACTTTTTATCTGGTGAACGCCACAATATAGTTCCTTTTACAAACTTAATAGTTTAAGATATTGGAATTAGATAAAATATTGATATTATTCATTTATTATAACTTCTATTTTCATCTAGTTTTCTTAATGAAAAAAGATCTAACAGTTGTAATAAAAACAACAAAAAATAGAAGTAAAATTACTAAAAATGTATAATGGCAATGTAATATTAAATAAATTCGTACAACCTAAGACTTCCTCTTCTATGTGCCGTGTCTCACCGAGACGTTAGCAATTATGGCTTTCCAAAACCTCCTGACCTTCGAGGCTCTAAATAAATTTTCTTATTCAGTTATCTCTCCAAAACATGCTCTGCAATGCATTTGTTCATGCTCGATAGATAGGTTAGAGAAAAGCAGCTCTTCTGTCTTGTTTGCTCTCTCCGTTCGTCCTATCAAAATTTTGTCATTCAGCTATCTCTCCAAAACTTTCTCCCGACATTCACTTACTCAAGCTCGATAGATAGGTTATGCGTTATTTTCTTGCCGTTAGCTTCGTCCTAGTGAGTATCAAAATTTTGTCATTCAGCTATCTCTCCAAAACTTTCTCCGACATTCACTTACTCGTGTTCGCCAGATAGGTTATGCGTTGTTTTCCTGTCTTGTTTGCCTTCCGTCTGTCCTATCAAAAATTTTGTCATTCAGCTATCTCTCCAAAACTTTCTCCGACATTCACTTACCAAGCTCGCTAGATAGGTTATGCGTTGCTTCTCTGTCTTGTCTGCCTTCCGTTCGTCTTATCAAAATTTGTCATTCAGCTATCTCTCCAAAAACTTTCTCCGACATTCACTTCTACTTCAAGCTCGATAGATAGGTTATGCGTTATTTTCTTGCCGTTACTCTATCTCTATGAGTATCAAAATTTTTGTCATTCAGCTATCTCTCCAAAACTTTCTCCGACATTCACTTACTCAAGCTCGCTAGATATAGCTTGCGCAAGGTTTTCCTGTTCCCATTTGCCTTCCGTCTGTCCCATCGTACCCTTTGTCATTCAGCTATCTCTCCAAAACTTTCCTTATTCACTTACTCAAGCTCGCTAGATAGGTTATGTGCGTTGTTTTCCTGTCTTGTCTGCCTTCCGTCTGTCTTATCAAAATTTTGTCATTCAGCTATCTCTCCAAAACTTTCTCCGACATTCACTTACTCAAGCTCGATAGATAGGTTATGCGTTATTTTCTTGCCGTTACTCTATCCTATGAGTATCAAAATTTTGTCATTCAGCTATCTCTCCAAAACTTTCTCCGACATTCACTTACTCAAGCTCGCTAGATAGGTTATGCGTTGTTTTCCTGTCTTGTTTGCCTTCCGTCTGTCCTATCAAAATTTTGCTTATTCAGCTATCTCTCCAAAACTTTCTCCGACATTCACTTACTCAAGCTCGCTAGATAGGTTATGCGTTGTTTTCCTGTCTTGTCTGCCTTCCGTCTGTCTTATCAAAATTTTGTCATTCAGCTATCTCTCCAAAACTTTCTCCGACATTCACTTACTCAAGCTCGATAGATAGGTTATGCGTTATTTTCTTGCCGTTACTCTATCTCATGAGTATCAAAATTTTGTCATTCAGCTATCTCAAAACTTTCTCCGACATTCACTTACTCAAGCTCGCCAGATAGGTTATGTTGCTGTTTTCCTGTCTTGTTTGCCTTCCGTCTGTCCTATCAAAATTTTGTCATTCAGCTATCTCTCCAAAACTTTCTCCGACATTCACTTACCTGCTCATGGATAGGTTATGCGTTGTTTTCCTGTCTTGTCTGCCTTCCGTCTGTCTTATCAAAATTTTGTCATTCAGCTATCTCTCCAAACTTTCTCCGACATTCACTTACTTCAAGCTCGATAGACAGGTTATGCGTTATTTTCTTGCCGTTACTCTATCCTATGAGTATCAAATTTTATTATTCAGCTATCTCTCCAAAAACTTTCTCCGACATTCACTTACTCAAGCTCGCTAGATAGGTTGCGTGTTGTTTTCCTGTCTTGTTTGCCTTCCGTCTGTCCTATCAAAATTTTGTCATTCAGCTATCTCTCCAAACTTTCTCCGACATTCACTTACTCAAGCTCGATAGATAGGTTATGCGTTATTTTCTTGCCGTTACCTATCCCAGATATCAAAATTTTGTCATTCAGCTATCTCTCCAAAACTTTCTCCGACATTCACTTACTCAAGCTCGCTAGATAGGTTATGCGTTGCTTCGTCTTGTTTGCCTTCCGTCTGTCCTATCAAAATTTTGTCATTCAGCTATCTCTCCAAAACTTTCTCCGACATTCACTTACTCAAGCTCGATAGATAGGTTATGCGTTATTTTCTTGCCGTTACTCTATCCTATGAGTATCAAAATTTTGTCATTCAGCTATCTTCCAAAAACTTTCCGACATTCACTTACTCAAGCTCGCTAGATAGGTTATGCGTTTTCCTCATTCACTTGCCTTCCGTCTGTCCTACTTGCATCTTTGTCATTCAGCTATCTCTCCAAAACTTTCTCCGGACATTCACTTACTCAAGCTCGCTAGATAGCTATGTGTTGTTTTCCTGTCTTGTTTGCCTTCCGTCTGTCCTATCAAAACTTTGTCATTCAGCTACCTCTCCAAAACTTTCTCCGACATTCACTTACTCAAGCTCGCTATAGGTTATGCGTTGTTTTCCTGTCTTGTTTGCCTTCCCTCTGTCCTATCAAAATTTGTCATTCAGCTATCTCTCCAAACCTGCTCCACCATTCCTTTACTCAAGCTCGCTAGATAGGTTATGCGTTGTTTTTCTCTCCTTTGATTATCAAAATTTTGTCGTTCAGCTATCTCTCCAAACCCAGCTCTGCTATTCATTTACTGAAGCTTGATAGATAGATTATGCATGGTTTTCCTCTGTCATTTTTGCCGTTAGTCTGTCCTGTTAGTATCAAAATATTGTCATTCAGCTATCTCTCCAAACCCCGCTCGGCCATCCATTTACTCAAGCTCGATAGGAATGTTATGCGTTGTTTTCCTCTGTCTTATTTTGCCTTCCTCTGGGTATCATAATTTTTTCTTTTAGCTATCTCTCCAAAGCCTGCTCCGCCATGCATTTGCATATGATCGCTAGATAGGTCATGCATTGTTTTCCTCTCTTCTTTTTTGTCTTAATCTGTCTGGATGGTATCAAAATTTTCTCATTCAGATATTGTCCAAAACACTGCTCCCCGATTCATTATATAAGCAAAAATAAAATTTAGAAATAAAAACTTTAGATAAACGAAATCTTTGAATGACGTCCGCATTAATTTCCAAATATAAAGAATGCAAGATAGAATCTCATTGAAAAAGTATTTTTAAATTTCCGATGACTTCTGCATATTTCACACTATAGATTTACTAAAATAAAAATATCCATGTTGAAATACCTTTGTTCGATATTGTATATTTACTTATATTTTGGTTTTGTATTCTTTTAGAAATGTTCAAAATTACAGACTTCAGAATATGTTGGAAATTGTTTAAAGTACTTGTACAGTAGGAGAAAAATATCCATTTTGTCAGACAAAACAGCAGACCAAGTGATATATATATATATATATATATATATATATATATATTGATTGATTGATTGATTGGTTGATTTATTGATTGATTGATTGATTTAGTTTTGGGGCATAATAAAATTAAACCAGTGCACATTTGTACCAAAAAGTGTTCAATATAATTATATTGTAGAACTTTAGAATATTCTTCATTTGTAAACTAAATAATACGCGACCTAGGTTTCTACTATGTGGTGTCTTCAGGCGATTTGCAATAACTTGCAAATTGAGCCATTGCAAATCACCTGAAGATACCACATGGTAGAAACCTAGCTCGCATAACTCGTTTAAAATTGTATATATATATATATATATATATATATATATATATATGGAATGCTAGAGCCTCTTACTGAGGAAACCGATATGTTTGAAATCTGGGATACATTTAAGTGCTGAACATTTCCTTCTTTCATATATTGTTGGCTCTACAGATCTAACCAGTATCTTTTAATGCTGTGGTGTATATATATATATATATATATATATCTGAAAATGTTTTTCTAAGTACAAAATTTAATAAAAGAAATGAAAGTGTGTTTCTTATTGTTGCACATAGTAAAAAAAGCGAAGCAACCGGTTTCGCTTCAGCTCGTCAGGTCTCTACGGGAGATTTTAAAATTAGAATTAAAATAAAGTGTCATGGAAAATGAGGATAAAACATTATGAATGCAAAGAGCTAAAGGCTAATAATATTGAGCCCCAACTTCTTAGGGATAACCGAATGAACAGTGTCGGGGGAATACCCTAAACTACTTAAGGTTTTCTTCACAAAACTAATTTCATCATTCAGGAAAGACTAAGAATATATCATTAATGCCCTGTGAACTAGGGTTCTAATAATATTTATCTTACGTTTTTTAGGACTAAAGAAATCCCCGCAAATGTTGATTTCCTATAAACTGAGGTGAGAAAAGTTGTAGGTGTCAGATGTATAAAGACATCTGAAAAAGCTAGTTGAGAATTTAATTCGTTCTCAACAGTCAACCTCGGTGCTGGATGGATATTATTAAGAAAATATAGAAACTGGTCTGCCTTAACTTCATTATCGAATAAACAAAAAGTGTCGTCCACATATCAACAATACAATTGAGGGCAAAGTAAACTACTACGTATTTTCTCCTCTTAAAAGCCCACAAAAATATTAGCTTGTGCTGGACCCAAAAGAGAGCCCATACCGACCTTGCAAATCTGTCTGTATATAGTATTATTAAAGCTAAATTCCACAGATGATGTAGCAAATTTCAACAACTCCATAAAAACCGATTCGGGTATGCTAGGTGTAGATATAGAACTACGATAAAGTAAATCGCAGCAGATATCTATTGTTTCCAAAAGAGGGACACAAGTATATTTGAAGAACAAACCAAAGAAACACATGAACTTGAAGAAGACAAATTTTGGATGCGGTCAACAAAAGAAAAAAAAGCCTTCAAACAAAATCCACTTAAGTGCCGAAACACTGGTTCCAAAAGTGTTACAGGCATTGGCTACTTTGTGTTGTGCTGATCTAACCATTGATAGAATAGGTCTCAATGGTCCTCCATCCTTGTAGATTTTTGGAAGTCCATACAACCGGGGACGAATGGATCTAAATGAACGAATCTAATTGAAAATTTCTTTAGAAAGAACCCCGCTTTTTGCCCATCTCAAAGTAATTTTCCCTTCATTTTCCATGACATACTTTATTTTAATTCTAATTTAAATCTCCCGTAGACTCCTGACAAGCAGAAGCAAAACCGGTTGCTTCGCTTTTTTATTACTATTTCATAATGTGTAACAATAAGCTATACACTTTTATTTCTTTAATATATATATATATATATATATATATATATATATATATATGATTCATGTATGTGTCTTTACATTGCAACTTCAGTACCAATAATCAAAAATGAACATTCCATTTTAAAACTGGCCACATGCAAACTGCCTTCTCATACGTTGTCTTGCAATTTGTCAAAAGTTTTGTGTACTTTTCGAGCATCACACCACAAAATTAAAACCATTAACATAAGATTTATATTAGTATATAATGTCATGTCAGACAATTCTTCTCGAATCTAAATTCTTAAAATCTACCATATATATATATATATATATATATATATATATATATATATATATATATATATATATATATATGTATTATTGTTAGAACATGATATATATATCAAGATTCTTGACAAACGTTATCGATTCTAAGATAGCTCGACTTTAGTCTCTTTCTCACCGCCATGACATTGATTCCTTCTGTTTTTACTATATATATTTTTATGGCAATCTATCTGACGAGTTGGTGTTCATTAGAGCCTCTACTGCATGAATTTAAGCGCTTAATAAATGGACAACTAGGTCTCACTCTTACTGCTGAACTAGCTAGATGCAACCGTCTATTCTAATAGTTTCATTTTTAAAAACTCTCATCGGTGAAAGTTGATTCCAATTTCTTCCTTCCCTGTCACCCACCATTTTTAAACATTTTCACGCAATGTCAGTCATCATCTTTTGTCTTCCTGAATCCTGTTCCTTTATTGTTCTTTCACTCACTTTTTTTCGCTAAAGTCTTCTCATTCTTTAATTTCTTGTACTTAATGCGTCCTAGTCGCATTATCGCCTTACTTCTCGTGGAATGATTCAAAATATGCAAAACTTTTATATAATTTTCATTGTAAAAAGACTCAACATACTCGAAGTATAAACATACTCGAGTATACTCGAAGTATCAAAATAAATTCGCATTAAATAAAATAATTTTCATCACAGAAGACGGTATTTAAAGTGCGTATTTAATAGGCGTATATAATGGTTCTTCCGAACAGTACAACCCTCATTAACACTTCCATGTTATTAAATATATAAGTATAAACTTAATAAAGCATACTTAAACTAAACATATATCAAACCGAAACTTTATCTTGTTTTCTTGTGATTAAATTTGAGCTGGTATTATATGATATATATTGCATATTCTTAACCAAATACCAAATTGAGACAAAAATGACTGCTGCTTAAGAAAAAGGATTAAAAAAAGTGTGTTATTTCAATTGAGCAATTTTTTCAGAATCATAATTTTTAAGTCAAAGGTACTATTATCGTCAGAATCTTCAGATTTGGCACTATCTCAAAATTAATTCTCCCCAAACAAGTCGATGATGCGACTAAGATTCAAGACTTTAGAAGGAACTCCAATCCTAAACAGGAGACAAGCGAAAAAACCTTTACTCCATTTTACAAAGGCCAGGTAGGTGTGTGAACCGGAAGATATATTAATCTATTTGCTCCTATTGAGGTAAAATTTAAAACACTAAATAAAGTTTAAGAATTTGGGTTGTAATGTCAGAAGAATAGAGTAGACTTTAGAAAGAACCAGAAAACCAATCTTAAACAGCAAACAAGAGATAAACCTCGATTTCTTTTCATTCAACCAAGAAGGAATGTGTTGACGGAAATTTGTTTCGCAAATAAAAAGGTGATCTTTAGTATATCTATCTATCTATCTATCTATCTATCTATCTATCTATCTATCTATCTATCTATCTATCTATCTATATATATATATATATATATATATATATATATATATAACGTCATCCCTGTTATGCAGGTTACTCACTGTTTCTCTCTGTTTTTCCCTTCAATATGACCTGTCAGTGTCATAATCTCCAAACACTCCTTCCTTATTATGCTCCCGATAAATCTCAAATGTTTTTTCTATCTCTATGTATGTGATTTTTTTTATTAATTTTCTAAAAAAATCCACACTATTCACATGCTCTGTCAACGGTATTTTCAGTATTATTCTGTTGAACTAATCCTCTGCAGTCACAGGATTCCTCTTCCTCTGTATCTCACCTTCACTGTTATATAATGGGATAATATTATGCAGCAATTTAGTCTTTACTTTGTTTCTAAGGAATGTTACCTGTTTTGTAACACCTTGTAACACCTTGTTTTGCTTCTGAATGGCATTTTTCGTTATTTTGATTTTCATATCCCCTTTACTCTCGTTTCTTTTTCCGTCTAACTTTTAGCTTTATGTTCCACCAAAATAGGTTTATAAAAGTCTTAGTTGCTAATAACCTTAAAAAAATTTTATTTTTATTTTATTTTATTTTTGTCAGCTTAACATTTTGGCCTCAACGAAATCGAATAGCAGGTTAGTTTGCTTACTTTTCTTCCTCTTCACGAGAGACACGGAGGTAAAAATAAGAAAAACTTCAGCTCAAATTATTTAAGGTAAGAAGCAAAAACAAAAAACAAAAAACGTTAAGACCTTCACTAAGTTAAAACTTACAACAAAGCAAATAATTAGAAATAAGAATAATAGATTACATCTTATAATTATTATGCAGTCACTATGAATGTATAAATGACAGGTTCTTTAAAAATGCCATGTTTCTTTAGAATGAGAACTACTGTGCATGCGCGTGTGAATAATTACTGACTCACCTTCATATATATATATATATATATATATATATATATAATGTGGATTTGGAAAACGATCCATCATTTATACAGGTTTCATTAATAGGGAAAGGCAAGATATTATCATTAAGTTTTTTATATAATTTTTTATTTATAATATTTTTCTTTTCAGATCTCAAGTTATATAAGATCTGTCCAATTGTTTTTGTATATTCGAGCGGATTCGGCTATACTTTTAGTCATTATTATGTTTTACTTGCAAATAAACATATGCAAAGTTTATGCAGATAGAGTCTTGTGTATATTAAGTTCCGAACAGGGTAAGCACCTTGTTACCATGTTCATAACTAATATTATTAAGTGAAGGATTTCTCTTTTTATTATCAATCCCTCCATTACTTTTAATCTTCCTTTACATGTGGATGATGCTATTATTTATGTATTATCAAAAAGAATATCACGGATAGTTCCTGGAAGATCTTGATGTGTGTTTAAATGAAATCGGAAGGAAATGTGAGAAAGGTGCAATGTCAATCTTCTCGTCTATTTTGTAGTAGTGTAGCCAATGCGATTTTTTACGGGTTTTTTTTTGCGATTTTTTACGGATATAGATAGTTGAGAAACACAGTTCTTCAAAGGATATATAAATTCGTAAACGACACTGGTTTTCTATGGTTTAGATTTTGCAGGTGAATTATTTTAATTGATGATGAGGTTGGGAGTTTTAAAATTTTAAATGTACTATGTCGAAAATAGAGTTTCAAAAATTTCAAAACGAAAAATATATGTTCGATACGTTGATGATATATTTCTTTGAGCTGACAACAAAAATTAAATCCATAATCTTAAAATTACTTTTGAAAAAAATCTGTTCTCAACTTCACATATGAGCTTAGCCCCAAAAAACTTCTATTTCTGGATGTTCTTGTAAATTCTAGTAATAATACTTTCACTACTTCAATATATAAAAAGTCCACAAGCAAACATTCTTGTAATCTTAATTTTATTAGTCAATGTCATCTTCGATACAAAATTGGCGTTATTATAAATTTCCTGACGATAGCGTATGAGAATTCATCTTCCCACGAGCTTTTCTTCAACGAACTCCACAAGTTGAAACAAACGCTAGTCAACAACGACTTTTCAAATTATTTTCTTGATAAGCATATCAAACTTTTTTCTTGACGTAACCAACGGTTACTACAACCACATGGACAAAAAGTATAGCATAAAAATTTAAAAAAAGGAATTTTTTTACAAAAATCAAATGCAAAATAACTACAGACAGCAAAAATTTTTACTTTGCAATATCATGAAAAGTTATACAACACCGACTAATTCAAACAAGAAAATTAAATTAATTATCTATTATTAACAATTAAAAACAGCCTACCTCATCATCAATAATAATAATTCACCTGCAAAATTCAAACTGCAGAAAACCAGTGTCGCTTACAAATGTATATGTCCTTTGAAGTACTGTGTTCCTCAAATGTTCAAAGTCACAAACAGTTACATTAGCTACATCAAAAAATTGACGGGAAATCTGACATTGCACCTTTCTCACAACTGTTCTACCCGATCTCAATTTAACACACACCGATCTTACAGGACCTATCTGTAATATACTTGCTGATAATACATACTTAATAGCATCATCCACATGCAAATAAAAATAATAGAAGCATTACTAATAAATAAGAGAAAACTTACACTTAATAACATCAATTATGAAAATTTTAACAATGTGCTTAGTGTGTTTGACACAATGTACACAAGACTCTATATGCATAAACTTTAGACATGTTTTTTTACCAGTAAAACAAAATTAATTCTTGATAATGGCTAAAAGTATAGCCGAAAACACTCAAAAGTCCAAAACCTCTGGACAATTCTTATATAATTTGAGTTCTAAAAAAAAAGTATACGAACACATGAAAAATTACAATACTTTGTCAGTAAGTTTTAATGAAACCTGTTTAGATGAGAGAGTGTTGCCTAAATACACTATTTTTAAATGACATGACCTAACAGCAAACAACGAAAGCAATACTACAGCATTTCGAAAAAACCTTGTTTTACGACAACTAACAATAGTAAAATACGCAATTCAACATATAACTAATAAGATTGAAAACAATGATACGATACTAAAAAATAGCCTGATTGAACCTGAATATAACGAAGCACAATACCATATCAACAGAGTTACCTATAATTCTGTTATAAAACACCAACAAATAATTTACTTTCCAATAACACTGACAAACACATAAACCTCTCCAGTCATATATTAAGAAATAACCAGACAGAATTCCTAAATCTTTTACCAAATTGTCGTCTCTAAGCAAAATTTAAACTTCTCACAAAAAGACTGATTTTGAAATATTTAAACTAGTCATTACGCATATTGGAAAATTACAAATTATTAAAATTCCACCTAAATCTCAAACATCTTTCCTTGGCTGAAGATCTAAAAGACCGTTCCTTACGCAATATTCACAACCACATCTCAGCAAAACACCCAAATGCCACTAAAGAGCTAAAAGAAACAACCACAATATTGTCATCCGAAAAGCAGATAAATCAAACACTTACGTAATTTTGGATAAATTAAATTACCACTCAAAATTTCAGCACTTCGTCGATGACTGATTCAATTCAAAAGTTTAAATAGGAAACCCAGTGAAACTCTTAAAAATTACGTTAATAAACTCATGACATCCAACAATGCCATTGTAGGGACCATGAACATCAACAAAATTATTGGTGATTATCAACATGGATACTTATACAGTAATATGAAAATACATAAACCTGGATACCCCTTTATGGCCTATAATTTCACAGATTCCAATACAAGTATATCAATTACAAAAATTCTTTAATGATATTATTATCCCATGCCTTTCTACTAATTATAATATTAAGACAACACATAAACACATAAATTCCTTCAAATTCTTAGATCTACTACAACAAAAAATGGCAACCTCGCATCGGTTGATGTCGAAAATCTATTTACTAATTTACCTGTTGCTGAAACTATTGACATGATAGTTAACCTTGTGTATAAATATAATTCAATTCCACCCCCATCTATGAATTCTAATATTCTTAAATCTCTTATTTGTCTGAACCACTAAACTGTCCTTTAACGACTCTGATGAAAATATTACACACAAACTAATGATGTAAGTATGGGAAACGCTTTTGGTCCGTGCTTCTCAAGCTTTTATATGTCCTATGTTGAAAATATATATTTTTGGTTAAGTTAGTTTTTTAAATTTATGTTTGATATGTTGTTGATGTTTTCTTTGTAGCTTACAAACTACTTTTGAACAAAATTATGTTTTCAACTTCACATATGAGAAGATTGACATTGCACCTTTGCCACAACTGGTCCATTTGATCTCATTTAAACACACATCGAGACCTTCCAGGACCTATCAGCGATAGACTTGCAAAAGAAGATTAAATTTAATAGAGGCATTACTAATAAAAAAGAGAAATCCTACACTTAATAACATCAATTATGAACGTGGTAACAATGTGCTTACCGTGTTCGGAATTTAACCCTGTATACAAATGCTATAGCCAAGACACTATATGCATTAAATTTAGACATGTTTATTTACCAGTAAAACAAATCAATTCTTGATACTGGTTAAAAGTATAGCCGAGAGCGCTCTAAAGTACAAAACCTTTAGACAATTCTTATATGTTTTGAGTTCTAAAAAGAAAAACTTATATGAACAGATGAAAATTGATATACCTTGTCTCTAATTTTTAATGAAGCCTATATATTTATATATATATATATATATGTGTGTGTGTGTGTGTGTGTGTGTGTGTGTGTGTGTGTGTGTGTGTGTGTGTGTGTGTGTGTTTATTGGCTCTGTTAATTCAGTACTGTTTGTGTATTGAGCACTTTTTCTGCTGATCTAACCAGTGCTCATTAGGTAAATAATTTGGTGTTTTATTCTGCACTCCTTATTATGTATTGGGAGTGTCAAAATCTTCAAACTCTCTTCCCTTTATTATGTGTTTCTGAAATTTCAACTGTTTCTTTCTGATTCTAACTACAAGTGTCATTTTTGTTTCTATTTCCTATTTGACTTTTTTGTTGCTGACATGTTACATCCATGGTCTTCTCACCAAGCTTATCTTTTTTATTTCATCAGTAAGAAATTGTCTATCATTCATTCCATTATTTTAGACAAGTGTTCTTAACTTTGTCTTATAACTACATTTTAATTATTTTATATTCTAGCCTTCCTCTTGTATACGTTGCAAAACAGACTACAATTTTGGTGCTTCCGTGAACAGTACAATCTTAATTGCTCCAAATCTTGTCTCAGTCGGTATATATACCCCTTATTCTAATAGTTTTCACTTCCTTTCAATTCACCTGACATTCATATCACACACATTCAAAATAACAGTCTTAGCAGTAAGTATTTCTCCTCTCGTATTCGCTGAATTTTAGCATAAACGTTAAAAAAGACATAACCGGTTATTTTTATATTTGTTAATGACCTCTCACACACACACACACACACACACACACACACACACACACACACACACACACACACAAAACACAAACACATACAAACACACATACACACACATATATAGTGTTAACGTGGAGAAGTTGTTATTTAAGTAGAGTCATGCTGACTTCGAAGACTAGTGAAGGCATTATTATGATGTCCCCACTGGACAGGGCTTAATTTTAACCTGCTAATATCAGATTGAAATTAAACATCATTTCAGATTAATATTAAGCCTTGACGAGTGAAGACATCATAATGTTGCCTTCACGATACTTTGAAGTTGGCTTGACTCTGCTCACTTAAGTGACAAACTTTTCCATATTAACGCTTTATCTCTAGGATGTCCTACTTGTCAAAATGTATTTTTATCAGGAATCCACTGAAAAACACCATCCTTGACACTAAGCATTATCACAACCCAACACTATATATATATATATTAGATAGTTATCCTTGCAATATATTTATATTATCTCGGACGTTAGCTCATCCGGTGTTTTTTTTTATACCACTCAGCTACAGAAATCCTCACAGCCAAAAAAGTTTCTATTTGCTTTAAGACAAAATCTTCACGCTCGGATTTTTGTGAATGAATTGAGCTGAGAATTTTTTTATCGATTCCACTATGGACTAACAAGTAATATATATAAAAGTAGTAAATTGCACACACACACACACACACACACACACACACACACACACACACACACACACACACACACATATATATATATATATATATATGCATAATTTCAGTTAGCCTAGTATATAATTTTTTTGATCATTTACTCCACTTTTCTAACTTTAAGGCTACATCCGAAATTGCTCATTCTTCTTTAATGTAGATATTTAAGAGGAGTTAACTTACGAAGAAGGCTAACGATTTCTTCGACTTCCCTGAGTCAATTTCAACAACTACTGAAACCTCCCACAAACAACGCGCCATTATCTATAGCACAGCTGGAAAAAAAAATTGAACTAATGTTTATATCGACCAGGTGGCCTATTGTATCGAAGATCCTTGAAAACATATGAAAAAGAATAATAGACTTCAACTTGCTGTAATATACAACTATGTCAACTTCTCATACAGACGCTGCATTCTGATGCTCTCTTTCTCTCTAAATCCACAAACTTTTAATTGGTGTTTTCTTTTTTATATATAAATATCAAGTAACTTTATATTTTGCCCTTACAACGTTTTGTGAATCTTTCGTCTGCACATTTTTACTCTATTTGATAAATGAACATTTGGTGAGTATTTTCTCCTCTTTCTGATAAGAATATGCATTCTTATGGTGATTTATGGTCACCATTTATTTGACTATTCACATTATTAGGAAATAAGAATAAAACAAAATGTTTATCACTCCATGTATGATTTATTGGAGATCCATACATTTTCAAATATTAAATTATCTTCTTTCATCTATCTATCTATCTATCTATCTATCTATCTATCTATCTATCTATCTATCTATCTATCTATCTATCTTAGTTTGTTCGTAACTCTCTCTCCATATATATATATATATATATATATATATATATATATATATATATATTATCATTATATATATATATATACGTATTGTGTTAATTATACATATATACATACACAGAAATAAAGATATATGTTCTGACTGTGTTTTGAAAATAAAATAAATATAATCCAAACACTATAGATGCAAATATATATAAAAAAAATGTATATATTCAGTTTTAAAAAAAAAATTTAATAGTAACAGAATAACTGAAAATACTCGTATAAATAATAGATTTGCGCTGATTCTACATACATTATGCCTAGGAAAAAAAAAACCTTGTACAAATGCGAGAAAAATTTAATAAAATCTTAATCGCCCTACCTTGTCGTTAAGTATACTTATATATATATATATATATATATATATATATATATATATATATATATAATTCAACATTTACGTGAACACACAGTGGTATATGTGTGACTGTGTGTGTGTGTGTGTGTGTGTGTGTGTGTGTGTGTGTGTGTGTGTGTGTGTGCACTTTAACCAATAGATATAGGATGCCGTAAAACTATACTTTAGCATATATGTGTGGGTATGGCTGTGTATGTGTGTGTGCAAGGGTGCACACTTTTATAGATATAGACATATGTGTATGTTTACATATAACTATCACACCCACCTCACATGAAAGTATTTTTCTTTACTTTCCTTGCTTATATATGACACTGGTGAATATCCAAGCTTTCTGTACTAATTCCGTTTTCTATCTTCAGAATTCTATTCCAAGTGTTCCAAAGTGACAATGTTTATTTGTTTCTAGTTTTCTTTTAAACTCAGTTATCTTTAAAATATGTTTTACTGTAATTATGAGACTAAAAACCGATCTTATATTTTACAGTATACTTTATTTTTTATATTTATATTTTATTTTTTTATTTTTTTCCGTTTAAACTAACAATAGTGCTGTAAATTAACATTAGTATGATATTTTTTATAGATTTTGTTTACAATTTACTGTTCAACTAAAACGAAAATTATCATTGATTTAACACAATCATTTATATTTCGATCAGAATCGGTTACAAATGTAAATATTAATCAAGACAAG
>JBBBDQ010000809.1:1570000-1642500 GCA_037127315.1 Ascarosepion bandense | reverse complement strand
TTCTCATCGAATTTTCCTTTTTTTATTGTGTAGGATGGCATTTGTCAGTAGCTGTCATTGCATAATAAAACTCCAATAGTTAAAATAATTTATAGTGGATCATCTTTTTCCCTCTCCTACCATGTCCTTTTCTTCCAGCTTTTAAAACAACCTACTGTAATTACATTTTTTTTTTTTAGTGACGCGCTCATCTTTTTTCCCAAGTTATATTATGTTGTTGTGTCCGGGATAGCTTGGTTTCAGTACAGGTTTTTTCATTTAAAATTATACTGATGTTTTATTTTAGGATACATTTCTTCTTATCTAATAACCTGTATATCAAGACATGTGCAATATTTAGTGCTGCTCTTAAAATGGTCATCTCTTTTCTTCCAATATTTCTTCTTTGCTTTCATTTTTTTCATCTTCTTTTTTTCAATTTTGTCTGTTGTAATTAATCTTTTAATACATTTCCTAATGTAGTCCTAATGATCTTAGATGGCAAAGTTAATACACTTCTCAATACCAACTAGTCCGATTACTCTCTCTCTCTCTCTCTCTCTCTCTCTCTCTCTCTCTCTATCTATCTATCTATCTATCTTTCTTTCTTTCTTATTCGCGTAGTCTGTCAAATTTACGTCAAAGAGCAAGGTTTAAGCATGTTAGTAATTACTAGTTCTTTGATCAAAATTTGCCAATACTTATTTTTGTCTAGATTGACGGTAACCTAAATAACTTATACAGAGGTGGTGAAAATATTTAGTGTGCATCTATTACATTATTTATGTTGTCATTTTTCATCATATTTCGAAAAAGGTATATCAAGCAATAAGAATTTTTTTTTCATTCTGGTTTTTAACAATAATGTCCGACCTATTTGCTTCCATTTTTCTGTCAGTGTAAATGGTGTAATCCCATAGCATGGTGACATCTATTTCTGTAACCGGTGCTGGGAGATGCCTATACCAGTGTTTGTTTACAGATTTTCCGTATTATTATTATTATTATTATTATTGTCATTTTTCATCATATTTCGATTTCTGCTTTGGTCTCACTACCAACCAAGTCTGCGGGGAGACCTAAGGCAGGTAGTGGTGTGTTGTTATGGCTCCATTTCATGTTTTTCTATCTTCCCTATCATCCCCAGCATTACATAGATAAAGTTTTCCTTAGTGTGTGGGCTGTACTTAATAAGACAATTTTTTGTATATCTCTTAAGCTGGGGTTTCCAGGGATTCTTTCAATGTGTTGTTTTGTTCCATTTTTTATCATTCCAAGTGCACCTACTATCACTGGCACAACTCTTGTTTTCAATTTCCACATTTTTTCTATTTCAATTTCCAGGTCTTTATATTTTGACAGTTTTTCAAATTCCTTGATTGCTATGTTACAATCCGCTGGACAAGCCATATCAATTAATAGACAAGTTTTCTCCTTCTGGTTTTTAACAGTAATGTCTGGCCTGTTTGCTTCAATTTTTCTGTCTGTGTAGATGGTGTAATCCCATAGAATGTTTACATCTTCTATTTTTGTAACCGGTGCTGGGTGATGTTCATACCAGTTTTTGTTTACAGCTTTTCCATAATGTTTGCACATTGGCCAATGTAAATATTGCCCCACTTTATCGTCGCGATTTTTATGTTTATTTGGGGCAAGTACAGAAGATCCTGAGATTAGATGGTCTATTGTTTCTTGGTGTTTATCACAAAACCTGTATTTTGGATCCATATTATTTTGTATAATATTTGCCTGAAAGTTTCTAGTGAAAAGACTTTGGTCTTGCGTTGCAAGAATAAAGCCTTCAGTTTCAGACTTTAATCCAGATGCACGTAACCATCGATGAATATTAACTTTATCAACATTGGATTTATTGGCACGTTCTGGATATTGGCCATGCAGAGGTTTGTCTTGCCAGCGTTGTTTCATCTGTTCAAGAGATTTATCTTTGGCTTTCATTTTCATATTTTTTGCCGCAATTGTTGGTTCTTGGCTTCTGTTTTGCTTTTCTACAGAATCTACTAACTGTAATTCTTGTTTTGTATTTACTGCCTTCTTTTATTATTGAATATTTTTCTTTCTTTCTTCATGTTGCCTTACTAATTGTATCATCCAATCCTTTGTTGTTTCTATGTAAGCCAATAGTTGCTGTCTTGTATGACAATTCCAGCTGAATAAGACCTCTTCCATCTTCTTTACGGGATATGTATAGATGGTCTACATCAGCCTTTTGATGATGCATCTTATGCTTACAAAGAAGCTTTCTTGTTTTAGAATCCATTCGCCTGATATCATTTAGTGTCCAGTTTAAGATGTTGAAACTATACTGGACAACTGGAATTGCAAGTCTATTAATGGCCATAATTCTGTTCTGAGAATTCAATTCAGTTTTTAATATCACTCGTAGCCTTCTATAGTACTCTTTACGCACTATTTTTTTCATTTTTTTATGGTGAATGTTTTCACTCTCATTTACACCTAGGTATTTATAAGCTTCTTCTGGTTTCAATTCTTTTATTGTTTCTGCAGGGTCTAAGCTAATTGAGGATGTTTCTTGCATTATTATTATTATTATTATGTCATTTTTCATCATATTTCGATTTCTGCTTTGGTCTCACTACCAACCAAGTCTGCGGGGGACCTAAGGTAGGTAGTGGCGCGTTGTTATGGCTACATTTCATGTTTTTCTATCTTCCCTATCATCCTCAGCATTACATAGATAAAGTTTTCCTTAGTGTGTGGGCTGTACTTAATAAGACAATTTTTTGTATATCTCTTAAGCTGGGGTTTCCAGGGATTCTTTCAATGTGTTGATTTGTTCCATTTTTTATCATTCCAAGTGCACCTACTATCACTGGCACAACTCTTGTTTTCAATTTCCACATTTTTTCTATTTCAATTTCCAGGTCTTTATATTTTGACAGTTTTTCAAATTCCTTGATTGCTATGTTACAATCCGCTGGACAAGTCATATCAATTAATAGACAAGTTTTCTCCTTCTGGTTTTTAACAGTAATGTCTGGCCTGTTTGCTTCAATTTTTCTGTCTGTGTAGATGGTGTAATCCCATAGAATGGTTACATCTTCTATTTCTGTAACCGGTGCTGGGTGATGTTCATACCAGTGTTTGTTTACAGCTTTTCCATAATGTTTGCACATTGCCCAATGTAAATATTGCCCAACTCTATCGTGGCGATTTTTATATTCGTTTGGGGCAAGCACAGAACAGCCTGAGATTAGGTGGTCTATTGTTTCTTGGTGTTTATCACAAAACCTGCATTTTGGATCCATATTATTTTGCATAATATTTGCCTGAAAGTTTCTCGTGAAAAGACTTTGGTCTTGTGCTGCAAGTATAAATCCTTCAGTTTCAGACTTTAATCCAGATGCACGTAACCATCGATGAGTATTAACTTTGTCAACATTGGATTTATTGGCACGTACTGGATATTGGCCATGCAGAGGTTTGTCTTGCCAGCGCTGTTTCATCTTTTCAAGAGCTTTATCTTTGGCTTTCATTTTCATATTTTTTGCCGCAATAGTTGGTTCTTGGCTACTGTTTTGCTTTTCTACAGAATCTACTAACTGTAAATCTTGTTTGTATTTACTGCCTTCTTTTATTATTGAATATTTTTTCTTTCTTTCTTCATGTTGCCTTACTAATTGTATCATCCAATCCTTTGTTGTTTCTATGTATGTTAGTAAGCCAATAGTTGTTGTCTTGTATGACAATTCCAGCCGAATAAGACCCCTTCCACCTTCTTTACGGGGTATGTATAGAAGATCTACATCAGCCTTTGGATGATGCATCTTATGCTTAGAAAGAAGCTTTCTTGTTTTAGCATCCATTCGCCTGATGTCGTTTAGAGTCCAGTTTAAGATGTTGAAGCTATATTGGACAACTGGGATTGCAAGGCTATTAATGGCCATAACTCTATTCTGTGAATTTAATTCAGTTTTTAATATCATTCGTATCCTTCTATAGTACTCTTTACGCACTATTTCTTTCATTTTTTTATGGTGAATGTTTTCGCTCTCATTTACACCTAGGTATTCATAAGCTTCTTCTGGTTTCAATTCTTTTATTGTTACAGCAGGGTCTAGGCTAATTGAGGATGTTTCTTGTATTGATCCACGTAAAACTGTAGCTTTAGCACATTTATTCAAATTAAATTTCATTCCAATGTCTTCGCTGAAGCATTTTACAGTTTGCAGAAGACCTTCCAGCTCATTATCATTCTTAGCATATAACTTTAAGTCATCCATGTAAAATAGATGGCTTATTTTCTTTTGTCCTATTTTATAACCACATTCTGTCTTATTAAGTTGACTGGTTAGTGCTATTAATGATATGCAGAATTATTATTATTATTATTATTATTATTATTATTATTATTATTATTATTATTATTATTATTATAAATTGATTTCTGCTATGGTCCACTACCTACCAAGTCTGCAAGAAGACCTAAGGCAGTTAGTGGTGTGTTATTTTGGCTCCATTTTATTATTATTTTTTATGTTTTGTTACATGCTTACGTTACATAGACAAAGTTTTCCTTAGTGTGTGGGCTGTAATTAATTTAATTAATTCTTAAACTGGAGTTTCAAGGGATTGTGTCAATGTGTTGCTTTGTTCCATTTGTTATTATTCACCTACTATCACTGGCACGATTCTTGTTTTCAATTTTCACATTTTTTCTATTTCAATTTCCAGGTCTTTATATTTTGACTGTTTTTCGAATTCCTTGGTTGCTATTACAAACCGCTGGACTAGCTATATCAATTAATAAGAAAGTTTGTTTGTTTTTTTTTGTTTTTTAACAATGATTTCCGGCCTATTTATTTCATTTTTTCTGTCTGTGTAGATGGTGTAATCCCATAGAATGGTGACATCTTCTATTTCTGTAACCGGTGCTGGGTGATGTTCATACCAATGTCTGTTTACATATGTTTCATAGTGTTTGCATATTGCTCACTGTAAATATTGCCCTACTCTATCGTGACAATTTTTATATTTATTTGGAGCAAGTACAGAACATCCTGTGACTAGATGGTATATTGGTTCTTGGTATTTATCACAGAAACTGCATTTTGGATCCACATTTTTATGTATAATATTTGCCTGAAAGTTCCTAGTGCAAAGACTTTGGTCTTGCGCTATAAGAATAAAGCCTTCAGTTTAAATCTTGATTATTAACTTTATCAATATTGGGTTTATTAGCACGTTCTGGATACTGGCAATGTAGAGGTTTGCCTTGCGAGCGTTGTTTCATCTATTTCAATATTTTGCCGCAAAAGTTGGTTCATGGCTTCTGTTTTGCTTTTCTACAGAATCCACTAAATGTAAAACTTGTTTGTATTTACTGCCTTCTTTTATTATAAAATCTCTTTTTCTTTCTGTTTTCAGGTTGTATGACTAATTGTATCATCCAGTTCTTTGTTGTTTCTATGCATGTTAGTAAGCCAATAGATGTTGTCTTGGATGACAATTCTAGCTGAAAATAACATCTTCCACCTTATTTACGGGGTATGTATAGACGGTCTACATTAGCCTTTGGATGATGCATCTTATGCTTAGAAAGAAGCTTTCTTGTTTTAGAATCCATTCGCCTGATGTCATTTAGAGTCCAGTTTAAGATGTTGAAACTATATTGGACAACTGGGATTGCAAGGCTATTAATGGCTATAATTCTGTTCTGAGAATTCAATTCATATTGTAATATCAGTTGTAGCCTTGTATAGTACACTATTTCTTTCATTTTTATGGTAAATTCTTTCACTTTCATTTACACCTAAGTACGTATAAGCTTTTTCTTGGTCTAAATCTTTTATTGTTACAGCTGGGTCTAAGCTAATTGAGGATGTTTTTGTAGCGATCTAAGTAAAGTTTGTAGGTTTAGCGCATTTATTCAAATTGAATTTCATTCCAATATCTTCGCTGAAGCATCTTACATTTTGTAGAACTTACACCTCATTATCATTTTTAATATACAACATTAAGTTGTCCATGTAAAATAGATGCTTTTACTTTTGGGCTATTTTATAACCACATTCTGTCTTGTTATGTTGACTGGTTAGTGCTATTAATAATATGCAGAATTATAAGGGAGACAAAGAGTCACCTTGAAATATACCTCCTTTGATGTTTATTTCACAAGACTTATAGGTTCCATTTATATGATTGAGGTAAAGGGTTGTTTTCCAATATCGAGGAATGTGGTGCACTATCGAATGCCTTACGGTAATCTATCTAGGCAGTACTAAGATTTTACTTTGCATTGTCGCAGTTTTCCAGGATCATTATGTTAATAAGCAATAGGTCTTTACATCCGCAGCAGCCACGTTTGTACTCTTTTTTTTCATGCGGTAATATGTCATTTCTTTTCAAAAAGAAATGCGTCTGTTTCGTTAAAATAGATGTTAATAGTTTGTATGTTGTGGGAAGGCATGTAATTGGTCTGTAGTTTTTCGAGTTGTTTTTGTCACTATTCTTGGGTAGAAGAAATGTAATTCCTTTGGTCATCCACGCAGGAATTTTAGTGGGATCGTTAACCATTTCTTGAAGTCCGTTGGCTACTATTTTATGTACTGTATTTAAATAATATATCCAAAAGTTAGAAATTTTATCTATTCCTGGAAATTTCCATTTGTGTGCTTTTTTCAGTGCACATTTAACATCCCCTTCTGTGATTCCAGCTCATGTCTGTTCTGGTTTATTTTTGGTTCGTTCTAACTCTTGTGCAATCCAATCTACTTCTTTGTTGTGATATTTACGGAAAGACCATATTTTTTCCCAGAACTGTATAACTTTTTCCATTTTGTTGGGTATTGTCACTTCAGTTCTTTTTTTTAACTATTTCCCTGTAAAATTTCTTTGCATCGGTCTGAAAAATCTTGTTTTGTCTGTAGAATCTTGATCTTTTCTCATAGCGTCTTATTCTTGAGCTTTCAGTTGTATTGTTTGCTTTATTTTTTTTTTAGTTGATAGGAATTAATTTTCATTTCGAATGTTGTATTTTCTTTCGTCTCTTCTGTCTTTTCTAGTTCTTACATTTATTCCCCTTGTAAGTTCATCGAGTACTGATAGTTCACTTTTAGGTTGTTTGATTTCTTTTTTGTTTTTATTTTCGATGTGGATCTTCATGTCTGCGAGACTGCCTTGTTTTTAATTTGATGTTCAATTTTTTTGTTGCTGCTATTGCTGATACATGTATTGCTTCATTAATATTTCTATGAGTGTCTTCTTCATCCAGAATTAATTTGTGTGCTGCATTGTAGAGCTTAATAGTTTCGAGGTTATGCTTGGTTGGTTGTAAGTTTTGGGAGCTGTTCTCGTTCCTCCATTGCAATATTTTGTATTTGACTTATATGGTTCTTGATTTCTTCCTTGGCTTCTTGTATACTGTTCTTGTTTTCCATGAAATAATTCTGTTCAATGTGTTCTGAATTTTCGTCTTGTAACTGACTCAGGTCACAACTTTCCAGCACTTCTAAACTTACAGCATTATCTTCACAGTGATTTGTGTGTATCACGGTTTCTACATTATGACCTGTGGCTTGTTTGATGATACTTCTTTTTATTTCTGATTCCGGTTCCTTTTCATATTTTGTTGATTCGCCTATTCTGGTTGCAATTCTTTTTATCTCATTAATTTCAGCCTTTGTCAATTGGTTATTTCGCATGATGTATCTTCGTACATTGGCTAATGTATTTTCGTCAATGTACTTTCTTTTTGTTTGTCCAAACATTTTTCGCCAAATGTCATATGTTTGGCGAGTCATGTTTTTTTGAGGTTTGAGTAACGCTTCATGAAATGCAGTCATAACGACTTTGTACTCCTCGCGAGACCATTTTATTTTTTCTTTCTTTAAATATACGGTTATAGATCTAGTTTAGAATTTTCAGGGCCATCAATAAGATTATCCTTGTTTATCCTTTAGAGGAGACATACTGGACCTTTTATTTCTATTTTTATTTATCATATTTTTCTCATGAGTGACGCACGGCTCCAAAAGTACACCCAAAATTGCCCGGCACGTTGGGTAACGGTCTTTTACAAACAGCATCCAGAAGCCTGCAGGGGATCGTTTGTGACCTCATAACGCAGTAGCCATTCACTCCTCGGCATGATTAACACCTTGAGTTTCAGGTTGTTGTTCGGAGTTTTCCTTCTACTAATGGATTGGCAAGCGACAGCTGACAGAGACGCGATTGGAATTCAAAGAGGAAGACGATGGTTCAAAAATATACACTGGGCGTAGCAGCCGCTCAACGAAACAAAACATCACAACACTAGAGTGCTTTTTGTTATTATTATTATTATTATGTCGTTTAATTCTGCACTACATGATTACTGATGGATATGAGGTTTGTCTACATCAGCTTGTTTGGCATGACCATGAAGAGGTTCATTATTATTATTATGTCATTTTTCATCATATTTCGATTTCTGCTTTGGTCTCACTACCAACCAAGTCTGCGGGGAGACCTAAGGCAGGTAGTGGCATGTTGTTATGACTCCATTTCATGTTTTTCTATCTTCCCTATCATCCCAAGCATTACATAGATAAAGTTTTCCTTAGTGTGTGGGCTGTACTTAATAAGACAATTTTTTGTATATCTCTTAAGCTGGGGTTTCCAGGGATTCTTTCAATGTGTTGTTTTGTTCCATTTTTTATCATTTCAAGTGCACCTACTATCACTGGCACAACTCTTGTTTTCAATTTCCACATTTTTTCTATTTCAATTTCCAGGTCTTTATATTTTGACAGTTTTTCAAATTCCTTGATTGCTATGTTACAATCCGCTGGACAAGCCATATCAATTAATAGACAAGTTTTCTCCTTCTGGTTTTTAACAATAATGTCTGGCCTGTTTGCTTCAATTTTTCTGTCTGTGTAGATGGTGTAATCCCATAGAATGGTTACATCTTCTATTTCTGTAACCGGTGCTGGGTGATGTTCATACCAGTGTTTGTTTACAGCTTTTCCATAATGTTTGCACATTGGCCAATGTAAATATTGCCCCACTTTATCGTCGCGATTTTTATGTTTATTTGGGGCAAGTACAGAAGATCCTGAGATTAAATGGTCTATTGTTTCTTGGTGTTTATCACAAAACCTGTATTTTGGATCCATATTATTTTGAATAATATTTGCCTGAAAGTTTCTAGTGAAAAGACTTTGGTCTTGCGTTGCAAGAATAAAGCCTTCAGTTTCAGACTTTAATCCAGATGCACGTAACCATCGATGAGTATTAACTTTGTCAACATTGGATTTATTGGCACGTTCTGGATATTGGCCATGCAGAGGTTTGTCTTGCCAGCGTTGTTTCATCTGTTCAAGAGATTTATCTTTGGCTTTCATTTTCATATTTTTTGCCGCAATAGTTGGTTCTTGACTTCTGTTTTGCTTTTCTACAGAATCAACTAACTGTAAATCTTGTTTGTATTTACTGCCTTCTTTTATTATTGAATATTCTTTCTTTCTTTCTTCATGTTGTCTTACTAATTGTATCATCCAATCCTTTGTTGTTTCTATGTATGTTAGTAAGCCAATAGTTGTTGTCTTGTATGACAATTCCAGCTGAATAAGACCTCTTCCACCTTCTTTACGGGGTATGTATAGACGGTCTACATCAGCCTTTGGATGATGCATCTTATGCTTAGAAAGAAGCTTTCTTGTTTTAGCATCCATTCGCCTGATGTCATTTAGAGTCCAGTTTAAGATGTTAAAGCTATATTGGACAATTGGGATTGCAAGGCTATTAATGGCCATAACTCTATTCTGTGAATTTAATTCAGTTTTTAATATCATTCGTAGCCTTCTATAGTACTCTTTACGCACTATTTCTTTCATTTTTTTATGGTGAATGTTTTCGCTCTCATTTACACCTAGGTATTTATAAGCTTCTTCTGGTTTCAATTCTTTTATTGTTACAGCAGGGTCTAGGCTAATTGAGGATGTTTCTTGTATTGATCCACGTAAAACTGTAGCTTTAGCACATTTATTCAAATTAAATTTCATTCCAATGTCTTCACTGAAGCATTTTACAGTTTGCAGAAGACCTTCCAGCTCATTATCATTCTTAGCATATAACTTTCAGTCATCCATGTAAAATAGATGGCTTATTTTCTTTTGGCCTATTTTATAACCTCATTCTGTCTTATTAAGTTGACTGGTTAGTGCTATTAATGATATGCAGAATAGTAAGGGAGATAAAGAATCACCTTGAAATATACCTCTTTTGATGTTTATTTCATCAGACTTATAGGTTCCATTTATATGATTGAGGTAAAGTGTTGTTTTCCATATAGACATGCACTGTTTGATGAAATTGATGATGACGGGCGATATCGTGTATATATTTAAAGTCTTTAAAATCCAGTAATGTGGCACACTATCGAATGCCTTTCGATAATCTATCCAGGCAGTACTAAGCTTTTACTTTGTACTGTAGCAGTTTTCCAGGATCATTTTGTTAATTAGCAATTGGTCTTTACAACCATAACAGCCACGTTTGCCCCCTTTTTGTTCAAGCGGTATCATGTCATTTCTTTCTAAGAATAAATATGTCTGTTTTGTTAAAATAGATGTTAATAGTTTATATGTTGTCGGAAGACATGTAATTGGTCTGTAGTTTTTTGGGTTGTTTGTGTCACCATTCTTGGGGAGAAGAAATGTAATTCCTTTGGTCATCCATGCAGGAATTTTAGTGGGATCGTCAACCATTTCTTGAAGTTCTTTGGCTAGTTTTTATGTGCTGTATTTAAATAATATAGCCAAAAGTTAGGAATTTTATCTATACCTGGGAATTTCCAATTTTGTGCTTTTTTTAGTGCAAATTTAACATCATCTTCTGTAATTCCAGACCATGTCTGTTCTGGTTTATTTTTCATTCGTTCTATCTCTTGCGCAATCCAATGTACTTCCTTGATATGTTCTTTAGGGCAAACCCATATCTTTTCCCAGAACTGTGTGACTTCTTCCATTCTGGGGGGGACTGTCACTTCAATTCTTTTTTTACCTATTTCCCTGTAAAATCTCTTTGTATCAGTCTGAAAGATCTTGTTTTGTCTGTAAAATTTTGCTCTTTTTTCATAGCGTCTTATTCTTTGAGCCTTCAGTTGGATTTTTTGCTTTATTTTTTCTTTATTTGATAAGACTTCATTTTCATTCCTAATGTTATATTTTCTTTCGGCTCTTCTGCTTTTCCTAGTTCTTACATTTATTCCTCTACTCAGTTCATCCAGTACTGATAGTTCACTTCTAAGTTGTTCGATTTCTTTTTCTATTTTTCTTTTTCAAGGTGGATCTTCACGTCTGCGTGACTGCCTTGTTTTTATTTTGATATTCAATTTTTTTTTGCTGCTGTTGCTGATGCATATATTACTAATTATTATTAATTTCAGTGCTGCATTGTAGAGTTTAATAGTTCGGAGGTTATGTTTTGTTGGTTGTAATTTTGGGAGCTGTTCTCTTTCCTCCATTGTTATATTTTGTATTTGACTTAGATGGTTTTTTTATTTCTATCTTGGCTTCCTGTATATTGTTCTTATTTTCCGCCAAATAATTATCTTCGATGTGTTCTGAACTCGTTTTATTTTTGTCTTTTAACTGACTCAGATCACACCGTTCCAGCACTTTTAAACTTACAGCATTATCTTCGCAGTGATTTGCGTGTTTCCCGGTTTCTACATTATGACCTGTGGCTTGTTTGATGTTATTACTTTTTATTTCTGATTCCGGTTCCTTTTCATATTTTGTTGATTCGTCTCTTCTTGTTACAATTCTTTTAATTTCATTAATTTCAGCCTCTGTCAGTCGGTTATTACGAATAATGTACCTACGTACATTGGCTAATTTATTTTCGTCAATATACTTTCTATTTGCTTGACCAACTTTTTCACGCCAAATGTCATATGTTTGGCGAGTCATGTTTTTTTGAGTATTTGAGTAACGCTTCATGAAAAGCAGTCATAACGACTTTGTACTCCTCACGAGACCATTTTATTTTTTCCTTCTTTAAATATACGGTTGTAGATCTAGCTGGTGAATTTTCAGGACCATCATTAGGATTATCCTAGTTGTGGGGACCTTAAGATTCATTCTTTGTGTAGGAGTTTGTTCCTATGGCAGATTTTTCGACCTCAGGTAGGTTCCCTCCTGAAGGACGGGCTCCCTGTTTATCCACTGGAAGAGCCATACTGGACTTTTTATTTCTATTTGTATTTTTCATGTTTTCCCACGAGTGACGCACGGGTCCAAAAGTCCACCCAAAGTTGCCCGGCACGTTGGGTAACGGTCTTTTACAAACAGGGTCCCGAAGCCTGTAGGGGATCGTTTTGTACCTCATAACGCAGTAGCCATTCACTCCTCGGCACGATTAACACCTTGAGTTGCGGGTTGTTGTTCGGAGTTTTCCTTCTCTTAAATGGGCTGCCAAGCAACATATGACATAGACGCGATTGGAATTCAAGGAGAAAGACGCTGGTTAAAAAAAAAAAAAAAAAACCTTTGGCGTAGCAACGGCTCAACGAAACAAAACATCAATACTGGAGTATTTTGTTAAAAAAAAAAAAGATAATTTTACGAAATATCGACAGCTAAAGGAGATATATTACGGATGATTTTATTTAGGTTCATTTAAAGAACAAACAGATAGATTAAAATAAAACAGAATTTCATTAAAAAAAAAAAATTCGATAATATCTAAAGAAAAAATCCTGTTTATATTAAAACAGAATTTCATATTGAGAAAAAGAAAAATTCAAATAGACAGACGCTGGTTGATAATTTGTTCGTCCACTTTATCATTTATTTTTTCAATAAAGTCGTTGGCCAAAAATAGGGTTATCAGAATAAGATAAATTAAATAAGTAAATTAAATCAATAAATAAATAAAAATAAATATATCAATAAATACGTAGACTTTCTATAAAATAATTCCGTAGAAATTGTTTTTCATCGGATTTAATTTATTTTCTTGTTTTGTTTTGTTTTTAAGAAAATTATAATAGTTAAAAAAATAAAAATAAAAATAAAATTTTACGAAATATCGACAGCTAAAGGAAATATAATACGGATGATTTTATTTAGGTTCATTTAAAGAACAAACAGATAAATTAAAAAAAAAATTTTTTTTCGATAATATCTAAAGAAAAAAATCCTGTTTATATTAAAACATAATTTCATATTGAGAAAAAGAAAAATTCAAAGAGAGAGACGCTGGTTGAAAAAACAAACTTGGACGTAACGGAAAAAAAACTTGGACGTAACGGAAAAAAAACAACAACACTGCACTTAGAGCGTATTGTCAAAATAAAAAAACAATTATGGCTACCATCAACCATTGTCCTTGCAATAAAAATAATTAAGATAAAAAAAAAAATTCAAAATTTTTAATAGGAAAGAAAAAGTGGACATACCTTTGGGTTTACTACCGTAAAATTTAAAAATAATAATTTGTTCGCCCACTGTATTCTGTGTTATTCTTTCATTAAATCCAACGAGAATAAGATTATCGAAAAATAAATAAATATATAAAATGAACGAACAAATATAAATAAATTATTACATATTCTTTCTAAGAAAGAATATCGTAGATCGAACAGTTTTTTAGTGTTTTTCGCCGTATTTTTTTTTCGTTGTCTTGCTTTAGAAAACTAGTTAATAAATCTATTTAAGGATCATTTAAAGAAGAAACATACAATTTAAAATTATATACGAAGAAAAAATTAATGTTTATGTTTAAAATAGTGAAATTAAAAATGTAAAATTAGTGAAATTAATGTTTATGCTTAAAATAGTGAAATTAAACATTTAAAAATAGTGAAATTAATGTTTATGTTTAAAATAGTGAAATTAAAAATTTAAAATAGTGAAATTAAAAATTAATGATTACGTAAAAAAACAAACAAAAAACGTTACGTTTTCAGGAGCCTTAGAAAAGCACGTCATTCTCGTTGTAATTCCAATCGCTATTATTATTATTATTATTATTATTATTATTATTATTATTATTATTAACCTTCATTTTTGGTGTATATTCATTTCTTTCTGGGTCCCAAACAGTGACTTAAGATTACTGTGTGTATTGTAAAGTGCCATAAGCTTATTACAGGTCATTTATCGGTAATTCGGTCTGAGTAGTTCTCAGGATAATTTCTTGCAGTTTTCATTAACAGTTGCAGATTTTCAAATGCAGATATTGACCCTCTCTGTCATGTCGGGTGTTATATTCAGTGGGTACTAACACCGGACAACTTGACACAGGATAATCAATTGTTTCTTGATATTTATCAGAGAATCTGCATTTTGAGCAAACAATTTTTCCGTATGTGTGCTTGTTTTTTTCTGTGCAGCAAGAATAAACCCTTCAGTTTCAGCTTTTAACCCTGAAATACGTAACCACTGATGGGTATGTGGTTTGTCAACATTAGATTATGCTGTCTGTATTCTATCTTCTTCACTAATTTCTATATTCTGCTTCTTGTTTCAGTTCTCTAATCTTTCTGGCAAAACCAAGGTCTATTGAGTGTGTTTCTGTAATTCTTTCTTATTTGACTGTTACTTTTGCACATTTATCGAATCGAAAATCCATACCTATGTCGTCATTGAAACATTTTACAGTATTGAGGAGACCCTTCAATTCATTGTCGTCTTTGACAAAAGGTTTGTGACCATCTATATAGAGTAGGTGATTGAATACTTTCTTGCTTAACTTGTTTAGTTCATGAGTAAGAGTTATTAAGAACAGAAAACAGAAAGCGTAAGCGTGAGACTTCTCGAAAGATCACTCTTCGGATATTCAAGCAGTTGAAAGTGGCAGTGTCTTTAGTGGGATTTAGGTATAATGTGCTATCCCATGCTGCGTTTAAGGAAAGTTGCTATCATCGAAAAATCTTTCTACATTTCCAAAGCCTTAACTGCCACTGTCAATGGTTATACGATAGTTTATCTATGTTGTGCTGAGATTTCTGCAAATTTCCAGGATCATTTTGTTTATCTATAGTTGATCTTTGCAACCATTAGAACCTCTTAGGTAACCCTTCTGTTCCAAGGGAAGAAAGTGTAAGTATAATTCATCAGAACATACATGATTAATTTATATGGGGCGAACAGATATGTTATTAGCCTATAATTTTTCGGATCATATGTTTTACCTGTTTTTAGCAGTAGATATGTAATACCTTCACTGATAGATTTTGGAATTTAATTGGGGTTATTAATATACGTAGATAAAGTTTGTGCAAATATTTTATGGATTGACAGTAGATAATAGTGGTAAAAATTGAGTATTTGTTATTTCCTGGAGGTTTCTATTTTAGAGGTTTCGTTAGAGTATGCCTAACCTTATTCATGCCTATATTTTTTCCATTCTTGTAGAGGTTTATCCATCATCCGTTCTTTTTCTTGCTAGATCCGTTCTGCCTTAAGACCATGTTCCTGTGGGTTGCTTGAAATATTCTTAAAATATTTTTGCACTTTTTCAATACACGATGAATTTTTGTTTATAATTGTTTTTTATTTTTTTACTTTTATTTATTTTTTTTTTTTTGTAAAATTTCTTAAGGTTCGTTTGGAATATCTTATTTTGGTGATAGAAACTACAACGCTTTTCATCTTGGCCTATGTACCGTTAATAGCAATTTTTTTTAAGTATCTCCTTGATAACTGGAAGTTCATTTTATAATTTAATTTTATATCTCCGTATAATCTTCCTGCGTCTTGCTGACCTCTCTAACCTCTATAATTACTGCTCTTCTGCTTCCTGTTTTCCTGCCTGCTGGAAGTCCTCTTCTGTGGTTCCTATATTTAAGAACCCTCGGACCCATCCAATTATCGTACTATCAGCCTCGTACCAATTTTCGGAAAATTATTCGAGGCTTTTATTAATGCTTAGCTAGTTGAACATCTTACTGCCATCCGCTTTGCCAGGTCTACTGCCGATATGCTAACAACCATCACGGAGTATATATACTAGGCCCTCGATAAGTCCAGTGAGGCTCGTGCTGTTGCCCCGGATATCTCCAAGGCTTTTGATGGGGTTTGGTATGCTGGCCTTCTGCGCAAGTTACAGAGCAATGGTATCACTGGACGCTCGTTTGATCTTATCCAATCTTTCCTATGCTTCCACATCCTACCACACCAACGCTGGTTTTCCCCACAGCTCTATCCTGAGCCGACGCTCTTTCTAATCTTCACAAATGACCTCCCAGACGTGACCAAATCCCAAGTAGGCATCTCCGCAGATGATACCACCATTTACTTCCGCATCAGTAAGAAATCCCACGAGGCGGATAAGCATAACTTCGCTGTTGATCTTGAGAAGGACTTTCACTCAGTGGAGGACTGGCGTAAGAATTGGCTCGTAAATTTCAATGCTTCTAAAACAAAACTCCTATCTGTCAACCATCACAGGCAATCTCTTCTACCACCCATAAGCATGGAACAAGCAAGTCTCCCTGAAAGCAATACACTGCGCCTCCTCAGCCTTACCCTATCTTCCGACCTCAAATGGCATCATTATACTGAATCAATAGCTACATCCAATGTTTGGAAGGTTGGGTCACTGTGTCGGACCAGGAAGTTTTTCCCGCCTGAATCCATCTTGCGCATATACAAATCAACCATCTGACCGTGCATAGAATACTGTTGTCATATCTGGTCAGGCGCCGCTGTTGTCCGTCTCAATGTTCTCGGCAGTCTCTAAAGGAGCATCTGTAATATGATTGGTCGTGATCTGGCAGTTCGACTCCAGCCACTTTCTCACCGGCAGGATGTGACTTCCCTCTGTCTCTTCGATAAATATTTTCATGGCTTCTGCTCCAACGAACTTAGGTCGCTGGTTCCCCCTCCACAAGAATTCACTCGGGCAACTAGACTGACAACAAGGTCCCACCCTTTTTTTCAAATCAACCAAATGCAGGCAACAATTCTACTTCACCAGCTTATTTTCTCGCTCTTCCCGCCTGTGGAACTCCTTTCTATATACTTGCTTTCATGACTTTCAACCTCCAGGAATTTAAATGTAATGTCAATCCCCATCCCCTATCTACTTGATACCAGTCCTTTCTACATCACGTCGTGTATCTTGTTCTTTTCCTTTCTCTCTCTACCTTCGCAACTGTCTTCATTCCCGTGTTCATATCCCTCTCTTGCCCTTTCCCTTTCACCCCCTGTAGCTGATTCATCTTTCTCTTCACTCTCCTCCTGCCTAAAACTCTCTTTTATGTAGCCCCCTGCATATCAGTGGCGGTACCGCCTTGCTTTAGATGAAATGATTAAAAAAAACATTTAGGTTTCTTGGAATTTCATCTAGTAACTTTAACTCACATCTGATTTTCTATATTTCTCACTTCAATTTTGCCTTCCAAGCCTGCTTTTTTGTTTGATGTTTGATCTTTCTTTGTCTTGATATCAAACTATCAAGTAGCGGCTAAAGCTGTTGCATATATGACATTATTTTTCTCAGTGGTTTGTCTTTTAACAGTGTTTGCAGTGCATCGTTGTATATTTGCTCAATATACTTTTATGGAACTCTGTCATATGAATTTTTGGGGGCTGTTTTCTGTCTGACATCTGTGTGCGTGTGACACTGCTGAGTACTTGAATGATGTGTTTTTTCACTTCGGCGATTTCACTTCAAGGAATTCTTCCCTAATGCCGTTTAACTCATTTTAAGTGACATAACCTGAATAACTGCGTATAATGTCTTAGGAAGTTTCTTCAGTTTTGTTTCGTATTCCATTTATTTTAACTTTTAACTCATGCTCTGTCATTTATTTTCACTTTTATTGTTTGAGAGATGGGTTGTTTTATTCGGTCTTATATTTTATTTTCTTATCTATTTATGTATTTGAAAGTTTTTATTTTTCACAATGTCCCTGCGGATATTAACAAGCATGTTTGCGTTGAGAGAGGGTTTTATTCCAGTTCCTACCATAGTTCTCCATATTTGGTGTGTCTGATCCGCGGTTCTTTTGTAGACTTTTGAGTGCGCTGAAAAAGGGCATCATGACTTGTTTATACTCTTCGCAAGTTCATTTCATTCGCTTTCTTTTTATTAATTTTTTTGGTATTGAGTCACTTGACTCAAAGTTGTAAATAGTACGGGTTTGATGATCATGTGTCTCGTCGCTGTTAGAAGAGTTTGTTCCAGTGACAGATTTTCGACCCTAGTCTGGTTCCTCTCTGAAGGATGTGGCCCTTGTTGACTTGTGTGACTGCCGATCCGGTATGAGTATTTGAGTGTAAGCATTGAGATTCTTGTTTTCCGTTTTGTTTTGCTTTGTTTTTTAATTTTTTTTTTTTGCGTTTTATCCTTAACTACCAATTTGTAATTTTTTTCAAGATACTACCTCTAGGACAAACGTCAACCAAAACTAAAGAGCTAGTTTTAACCATGAAATACGGAAGTTATTTTCAGACGAGCATAGTTCGAGAGTACTTCATCTAGTACCAGCATTTACGGAAAGTAGCATAGATATATGGAAATGATATTTACTATAAGTTTTAACTCAGTATAAGTTGAAATGGCCATTACCAAATTAAGCGTAGGCATACACTGGTGGTTATCACGAATTATTTTTAAATTAAAGAAAAATAAAGTCAAAGAGAAATAAATTAAAATGAAACAGAAAAGAAAAATGTAATTTCTAAGTAATTGCATAAAAGTTCATATAGCTTACATATCAACAGACATTTTTGTTTTATTTTTTAATATTAATATTATAATTGGAAACAACTAATTGAAGATCAGATTGTCTCAAATCAAGAACAATCCTTTGTATTTTAGTCGAACGTCTAAAGATCTTTTAGTGATTTTAAGTCCTGAAAATTTTATTTCAGGCAATTCAATAACAGGTACAATCGTTCCTTCATCTTCCATTCGATTCAGTGACATTGCATTCTTTTATTATATACATAATATGTAGTTTCTTTGGACCTTCACTGAGGATCCAATTGAATAAAGTTGTCCAGGTACTCCAGTACTCCCTTAATATATATTTTTTAATATTAATAAATGAAAAATCAAAGCAGTAGTATGTGATGTCTTTCAATGAATATCATTTGACAGCAAGTCTCTCCAGTAGTTCAGTACTCTTCTGAGCGTTATTATTATTAGATGAAAAAGTATACCAATTGTATCTGGTAGCTTTTTCTGAAGCTCAACTGACAGCATAAATTAATACTTTAGATCTTTTGTAAAAGTAGATCGATTTCAATGTTAATTTTTTTAATTCAGATTTTTATTTCTTATTAATTTTCTTCTTGATACAATTATCTTTCTTCTTTCTTCTTCATTTTCTTTTTCTTGTCATTATTATTATTGTTGTTGTTGTTTTTGTTTTTGCCGTTATTGTTGTTGTTGTAGCTGTTGTTGTACTGCTGATGCTTCTGTTATTATTATTGTTGTTAGCATTGTTACTATTACTACACCAATTATTTCGCAATGTAAATTTTTATAGACTCAAAGGCTCGTGGTAATTACCTAACAACAAAACACAAGTACATAAAATTTCAGTATAATATTTATGAATATGTATGTTTTAAGGAATTTAGTGATATAGATTTTTTAAAAATAAATGTTATAAATATGAACAAAGTTTCTATACATATTTAAGTAAATATATTATACATTATTTCATATATAAATATATAAATATTGATCGGTTTATATTTACCTGCATATCAATGCGTCTATTTATGTATGCACTAAGGTGTTTATGTTAGCCGTTTTAGAGGTAAAAATAAAATTAATCATTGATAACGGCTAAATGTATAGTCAAATAAAAATGTACTGAAACATACAAAACATTTGGTTGATTTTTACATTGATATCTATCTGCATGCATAAATAGACGTTATAATATACAGGTATGAAATAGAAATCTTCACTGTAGTATTCGTTTTTAATGAAACGTCTAGTGTAATGGATATAGGCTCGGAATGAGAAGTTGGAGAACCGAGTTCGAATCCTAGTCGAATTCATTTCATTCACTTACGCAAAAAATACCCTTGGGAAAGGTATTAATCCATATTTTCTCAGCCCAGCTATGGGTTGGATAACATGACAGATTGGGTTCTATAATCTTGGTTGCCAAACAGTCTACCGCAGAAAGTAATGACAGCCTGCGAGAAAATCGTCTGCCTAGTCAGTAATGTTCCTTTTGAGACATGATCGCTCAAGCATGTATCATGTATTGTAATTAACTGAGTGTGCATTTACATGTACGTGTGCGTGTGTGTGTGTGTGTGAGAGAGTGCTGAAGGAACCAATTAATTATAATAAACTGAAATCGTTCAAACTTATAGACACCAAAGTAATGTCAAGCTCCCATCTTTGTCTGAATAACGGTAGCTACGTGATGTAGTATGGCGTTTAAGAGATACTGGAATCATTATGTAGTTATATTTATCCGAGCTCATTCCAATAATTATCATAACTGAAGTTTGGTTAATGGCTGTTTTTTTTTTTCAGGGAATTTATAGGTTTCTACAACGTGTCTCATCGCTGTTCAGTAAAGTTTTAATTTGGTTAGTGCAGGTGTAAATAAAATACTTAAAAGTTAGTACCTGTCACCCACACACGTTAAGAGTTGGGTTACTGAAACAAACCGTTAGCATTTACAAACTTAGCAAGCATAAAGGGGTGAAACTGAACAGCAAAAAATCTAGAAATATCACACGTGTCAAGACAGCTTCCACCTTTACGAGAGATCTTTTCAAACTTCAAAAACTACGTCTGTAGCATTAGAAAGACACCACCACCTTGTAGAATACACTGAAAACACATTGAATCAATAGCCACATGCGGTTTCCTACACACGAGACTCGACCGTCTATGCCAAATGCTGAGGTGTGATTTGATGTAATAATCTACTTTGTTGGGTTCTTACATCTCCAGTGGGCACCCGCAGTTTCCATATGTTGTTGATGTCTGTTCGATATTCACATATTGCTTGTAGGCACTTACTGCTGTTGCCTAAGAAAGTATAGATCAATTACTATCTTGGGTATAGAGAGCTCCAGTCAGTTTGCAGTTAAATCTGAAACTCTTCCCGTGTCCCAGGGGTACCACAGCTACACTGTACATATTTACTTAGTACATTACATTTCACGTATAACATCCGAGGGAATCCATTTGTATAATCAGAAAATAAGGAGAAAGCAACCAGTATACAGGTGTCAATAATCTTTTGATACTTCTGTTCATATATAGTGTGTGCGTGCATATATATATATATATATATATATATATATATATGTGTGTGTGTGTGTGTGTGTGTGTGTGTGTGTGTGTGTGTGTGTGTGTGTGTGTGTGTCTGTCTGTGTGTGTTGTGTGTGTGTATGTATGTATGTATGTATGTATGTATGTATGCAAACACGTGCACATAGGCACACACACATATATATATATATATATATATAGATAGATAGATAGATAGATAGATAGATAGATAGATAGATAGATAGATAACTAACTATAAAATAAAGCCATTATGATTCATCATTTTGGTCTTTGACGTCAGAGGTGTACGATGGTGAGATGGCTGTAGTGGCTGGGCCTGTTTGGGAATAACCAATATTTATTTTCAGGATATCTGATAAAATTAATGCTAACCTTATTGTATTCGTGAATTCGTCTACGTGGTAAATATATTACCAATTGACTCTTGTTGAACGCTTACGGAAACGAAATAAAACTGTCCATATGAGCACAGTTAATCTGCGAGCAGTGAATATCAGCAGTGATGACTGTTAAGTGTCTGATAAACTATGATTCGATTAACCATGCTTGGTATCAACCCGACAAAAATGTAAGTAATTTTATTCGCTGGTAAAAATATATAACCAGTGATTAAGTCTTTTATGGAAAATGATGTCTTTTAAGTAAAACTTCTTCTGTACGGTTATATCGTATTAATTTTTGTATTTGTTGTAGATTCCGAGGATATGAAGCATTACTTTCGGAACGACCTCAGTAGATAAATTCATTGTTTATTGGGCCGTATACATCCTGTCTTAAGTTATTATACAAATCAAATATATCTCAATAACACAAAAAGTTCAGAACCAATATTTGTCAAACTTAAGCTCGTCCATTTCTACTTTTCTAATTAAAATATTTAAGCCAATCATCTGCTATTTCCAATAGTTTGTTTTTTTTAGATATTTGAAATTTACGATTATGAAATGTTTGAGGTTAGTATGCAGATTAAACTAATATTTTCTTAAGACCTCTGAAATGTAATAAAAACTTTTTTTCTTTTTGTCCATATTATATGTTGAAAAATGGGTAAAGGGAATGACCAAATTTTGCTGAAAAACAAAAAATAACAAAGTTGTTGAGTGAGTGAATCTCCACATTGGAGATATCAAAGGTACTTTGGTAAGATCATCGATCGATAAAGAACGTTATTAAAAATATAACTAAGTTGTGAACTCGAAGCAAAGAAATAGGTTTTAAGAACTTGCTTCCTCGAGATGAACATAAAATAAAAGTAGTTATAGCAAAACAACCACTTTTGTTCAGCACTGTGATGTTTGAAAATGCTGAAATTGAGGGAGCCAAGAAGGACAAAAGGTATAAAATACTTTATGAATTGGGATCTTTAAAACATTTTTCCAGGTAACCTATTCATTAAAGTAAATATTGCAAAGCGTCAAAATTAGGCAAAGAAAAACATGAAATATGACTGTTCTAAAGTAATTTTCAAGGAAGAATCTCCATTATCAGACCATACAAAGTCGTCGAAGGATTTAAATTCAAGAGTGCTGACTACTGCAATTTTATGAAGTTTTTTCTTTGAATGGTACAAGTCCAAGTTTTGCAGTTTCAAAGTGTGTATTTATGCCCGACAATCAACATTCTCATGTATCTAAGTTTACCCGTTTATTCACTGAGCATAAAATAATTTAATATCCTGATCCGATCAAAAATCTATGATTAGTTGCTTGAATGAAATTATAAAAAGGGGGTAAACAATATGGAAGCAATTAAAACTACCATGTCGAAAATTAAACCAGCTGAAGTAAATAAAATAAAATAACAAAATAAATGAATAACAGATTATCGAGAAGAAACGATCAAGGTTAAAATGTAAAGGATTCAAAGAGTTATCTTATGTGGATGTTTTTTTTTATTATAGGTGTCGATCATTTTCTGATGATTTTATTACATTTATTTTGAAGTGAAATGCGTAGTTTGCTTTTGCTTAAAAACTTCAGACGATAATTTTTCAGAATGTATCAAAGAACTTGAATAAAACATATTGATACTACCTAAAATTTTAACTTAGACTTTGTTTTCAGAACTAAATTACAATTTGACAATTTTTTCAAACCAAATCTGAATTATTGAAGTTTATAGAATTTTCCTAGCAACTTCAGACAATCTAAGCCGTGAAGATTAGTACTGATGTAGCCAAGGAATCAGTTTTCATGAAAGTAATGATAGAGCAATGAGGGGTTTGCCACATCCCATCTGTGGGAGAGGAATTGCATGGTGGAAAATAATTTGTCAACCACAAAGTCAAGGAAACGTTTTGGAGTTTATCGAAACTGGAAAGTGAGAACTGGGCAGCTCCTACACAAATATGACGACATTGATCCATTTTAGGCCTAATCTGGTTTTTGTAAAGGCAGATGAGCCAGGTATTTACTGGAATGGTACAGAGAATAAATCATTTTGGCTGCATCTTTAGTGATAAGTCGTATTTAAGTATTCTAGTTGAAGTCTGGGGTATTTCACTGAAAACATGGTGTTTCCGATAAGGAATATCCATTAATTGTGACTGGATACCGATTGATGTCTGACTGGGGATGATGGAATGTAACTAATTTTGTTTCAAAGGCATAAATGCAACCAACAAGATTTTTCCTACTGAGATAGATAGGTTGAGATATCACTTGTCAATCTCTGATCAACACAAGTTTTGGATATTTACTCATGTATCTTATCAACGGCATAAATATTTATCAATATTCTGAGTATACACTTAGGCAAATCGTATATATGAAATAAAAAGAGGGTTAGTCTGAGAAGTGACCCCTAGGGGACGCCTGTATCAATTAGTAGGGTCCTGGAGGACTGGTCGTTAACATCTGATTTCAGGAACCTACCAGTGAGGAAAAGCTTTTACCGCAGCACAATATTTTTACTGTTATTACACAATTCCAAACATAAGGTGTGTATGTTATTTTTTTCTTAATCATTTCACCCTAAGCCCAGACGGAAACGCCACGAGTGTGCAGTGTTTTACATGGAGAAAAAAGACTGGATCCAGTGGGTATTGAAGAAAGGATAAAAAGGATTCAAGAAGACAGAAGATGGCAATTGCATCTAAGTTTTTGGAAATTGTAGCTGTCAGCTAAACAAGCTGAAGCTGAATTTTACAGGCTGAAAGTGCGAGAAAATAAACTGTTAGAGTAGAAGTAGCGGTTGCATTTAACTATTTCAACGGTATATGAGCTATTTCAGCGGTGTGTGTGTGTGTGTGTGTGTGTGTGTGTGTGTGTGTGTGTGTGTGTGTGTGTGTGTGTGTGTGTGTGTGAGTACAGAGAATTACAGTATGCAATAGGATAACAAGCGAAGCCTGACTTCTATTTAGACGTACAAGGAAATACTGAAATATTATCGGCCAGACAGTTTCTGAAATGAGTATTCTGATATTTAGTCATTGAAATACTGAAACGTATTTTTCTATGCACCAAGAAATTACTTATAGGTTTTTCAGTATAGTCATGCAGGCATTCTTTCGTTTTTACTTCGGAAATACATATCCCTGCATTCACACACATCCCCCAATATTTCAGTAGTAAATGTAAAAGACTATTCGGCTCGGAACGAGAAATCGGGGAGCCGAGTTCGAATTCTAGTTGGATTCATTGCATTCACTTACGCGCAAATACCATTGGGAAAGGTATTAATCCGTCTCTTCCTTCCAGTTATGGGTTAAATAACAGGGCAGATTGGGTTCTATAGCCTTGGCTGGCAACCAGTCTACCGCAGAAAGTAATGGCAACCTACTGCGGGATAATCTTCTGCCCAGTCAGTCATTTCTCTTTCGAGACATGATCGCCCAAGCGTGTATCACTTACGGCACTTAACTGACTGATATATGCATACATAGATAGATTCTCACGCTCACACACACACACACACACACATTTACACAGACACATAAACACACACACAGACACCTATATATATATATATATATATATATATATATATATATATATATATATATATATATATATATATATATATATATATATATATATAAGGATGAAGCAATGAATATGTAGACATTAGAGTAGCCATTAGCGGAATTTTGATTTGCAATTGCTACCAAATAATGTTCCACTTGAGTTATATTTACTGATCTTTATATATATATATATATATATATATATATATATGGCGGGAGAGGCGATTATATATAAATGTGTATATACCCGCATATTTACCCGAATTTATTATATATATCCGAACATTTATACCCGAACAATGTTAAGATAATTAATGACAAAGGGGAAAAACAAGTTGTAATGCATTTCATCCGTCGGTATTTAATCGGACTGTGATGTTTCTACTGATGGAAGTACACATGAGCAGGAAGAGAAAAACACTAAGTTTTCAACTTTTCAATTTAAATTTTATTCTCATATCTATTTGATATCAATTTTCACTATTTATCAGTTCGAGAAGCTTAATAAGAAAAAATATTATTTTCCTTATATATATATATATATATAGTTTATAAAGGAAAACTCAACACTCAAAACTCAACATGCAACGGTGATATTCTGTTTTATACTGAACACAATCATCAGGACATGTATGAATTTATGTTCGCGAGAGTTCATTACTAATTAAGGTATACTACCGCTAAGCGCTGATAATCGGAGTGAAAAAATAGTTTTTAAAATTCTGTAGTATGTGATGAAATTGAGTAATAGCATTTATTAATCCTGAGCACTATGTCTTACGTTATGTACAAAATAACATGTAATTAGGCAGCAAGAATACATTCAAATTTAAATGTCGATTAATTTAACACTAAACCCCGAAATTACCCTTATGCCAAAAATGCTTTTCCTGTGATATTCAAGAGGCTGCATCTCCAAAACTACAATTGTTACTACTACTACAAATGCTACTATGCCTACTCCTCCTCCTCCTCATCTTCATCATCATCCTCTTCATCCTCATTCTCCTCATCATCATCCTACTACTATTAATAATAATAATTCGAGGAGACAATTTAAACACTGTATCTAATTAGTATGCCACATACCTAAGCTCATATAGCACGTTGCCCCTAACTTACTATATTCATTTGACAAGTAAACTATATTAAAATACTATATATAAAGCATACTATATATAAATGCTATATATATATATATTCTAAATAAAGACATAAATATTTTAAGCTCTTCTCATACGAAAGTACCAACATGCATTAATCACTATGTCTATCAAAAATGTGTTCAAAAATTAAATAAAACAAATATTAACCTTACTGAAGCGTTGTCTCTATTTCAGCCTCCTAACGGTGGATACTTCCACTCATTTTCGAAAACTAACATTTAAATTTAATTTTAAAAAATTCTGGAAACTTTTATTTTAGTTTTAATCGAAAGTTAAATTCTTAAATTTATTATTTCCAGTAAGCAAAATACTCTGGTGTATTTCAAACAGAAATTTTATTGATTGGAATCTAAAATTTTGATATTTATTTTTTACTTTTTTCTGTTTTTCAGGCATTTTTGAACGATCGACACATTTGTAAACAAAAGTTAATTCTCGGTTTTAAAACTCTTACAAAAATAAAATATAGATCTGTGATACTTTTTTTAAAAAATAATCAATTTTAAATTTAAATTAATCTGATTTATACAAGTAAATTTATTTATAGCATGCAATTTTAAGATAAAACTGATTCTTAAGTTCTTTCTGATCTTTTCCCCGTTTTTTTACATGTGATAACAGCCAGACAGATGCGAGATAAGTGTATAGCGACCAGACTTGACAAATCTGTCCAAATTGACAAAACTGTTCAAAAATATTTCAAATAGATAAAAAATAAAACTCACTTTAAAAATACGAAGGCATGACGATTTGTATTAAACATTTTTAATTTTCAAAAAGTATTGTCTTCACTTAATAACTTAATAATCTAACGGCAACAAATATTTGAAGTATTCTTAAAATATTTTTAAACCTTATGAATTATTATAATTTTTAAAAAATGGAAACAGTTCTTTTAAAATTTCATTAATAATCGATTTTCTTTTCAAACTAAATAATGTTCTAAATATATAATATTAAAGAAATTAAAAGCTTATCAAATTAAAAAATGTCATAGCTTAATTGCACTTTTTTACAAATAGGAGCGGATTTTTGGAAATAAAGGTAAAATGTTTTTAAAAATAATAGATGATTTTCATTCGCCAATCAGTCCAGCGTTTAAATAATAAAAACAATTTTCCCCACAGAATTTAATTTCTTAACATTTCATGAATTTACGTGGAGGTGGAGTAACAGATGTAAAAAATATTTTTATCAAGATTTAAAAAAATATTAATTAAAAAATAATTTAATGAATTTGTGAATAAGTTTTGAAAGGTTCATTAAAATCCAAGAATTATTTGATTTTTGCAAGACTTTCCAATTTAATGTGTTTGTCACTGGAGAAAATGAGTTACAGAATATTACATTATCCATTGTAAACTCTCGTAACGATTTGGTTAACTGCAAACGAAAATCAAAAGAAATTTTTTACTAATATTTTGAACGTGTTAGAAAGGATTAAATATCTTTTAAAAATATATTTTTAAAATAATTAAAATATAGTTTGATCTTTCCTCTTAATAATAAATACTTTGATCAAAAAACTTTTATTTGGTTTTATTCAGTTTTTTGTCTTTTTTCTTCATACTATGCTGGGGTTTTTTTTTCAGCAATTTAGTGGAAGTATCTACCAACCATATTTGCGTTAAGAACATAATCAAATAAATATTTGACCCACTTGAATAATAACAGTCACCCTACATTTAAAAATAATGACACTTCAAAAAAATAAAACCTACCAATTGAAAGGCCAATTTTTGCCCGAAAGTATTATTTATAGAGCTCGGATTCATTCGGAAGATAATGATGTTAAAGTTTATTTTAGAATCACTTATAACAGGCGGAAGATGATATTTAACAATCACATATGTTTTATAAGCAAAAGTAAATACAACAAAAGCACTGCTTTATTCATATATTATTTAAAATTAAAAAACAAGATCAAGAACGCAATTATTATCTGGAATATCGTAGCTAAATTAAGAGGTTATACATGTAACGTATGCCTTTTAGAAAAACTTGTCATCTTAAACCATATAAATAACTCTAAACTACTTGACAGAAAACGATTTAATGACCACATGCGGCCATAGAAAAATACTTAAATTCTTAGACCCCTTTTTAATAAAGATTCCTCTATTTAACTGCAACTTTTAAAATTTAAAAATATAGGTTATATGTTAAGTTAGATAAAAAATATAAACATTTTTCTTTCTTTTTTGTTTTGAAAAATGCCGGGATACAGAGAATGCTAAGACAGTAATCTTGTAACAAGAATAGACATATCGCACCGGAAGAGAGTAGTCTAGAGGGTGGCTCAGTTGAATGACAGTGAAAGAAAAAAATCTGTATTTTCCAAAATATATAACCTATATTTTCAAATTTTAAAAGTTCAACTTCATTTTGATTAGTTTAATTAAAGACACACATAATTCTTTCTGTCATACCCATCTATAAATAGATAAGTAACACGCGTATTGTTTTATGCACTTTCACAACAAGTTAACATTGCCTGATAACGAGGTAAAATCTCGAAACATAGACATTTCCGGAAATGTAAATTAAATTGATTTAAAAAGAAAAATTATGATTGTCGGGGTGTCACTCCTTTTTACACACTCAGTAGACTCTTTCATAGTATACAAATAATCTTGCCTACAGAGAACAGTAGTTGCAGTTGTCTGTTGTAGTTGTTGTTGCTTGAGTTGGTATTTCTCAAAACAGCTGAACCACCGCTCGTTGGTCAGCAAGAATATAGACTATTAATCGGACATACTTCTTGTATATATTTGACTTCTACTAACAAGTATTCCTGAATCTACTAACCATGTACAGGTTGTATATCTTCTATTCAATATAATTACTTTTTTCCTCGCATATCTGTTTTTGTTATTATTATATTGTGTGGTTTTTTTAAACAAGAATCCACAACAATTTGGCGACGAAGATTCGAAGAAGTTCACGCGGAGTTAAAATACATGCGCGCCAAACATCAATTTGTCGACGAAGGATTCGTACAAGTTTACGGGGAGGAAAAAATACATTCTCAAGTCAGTCGCCAAACAACAATTTGGCGACGAAGGATTTGTATAATTCACGCGTAGAAAAAAATACATTCTCGCCAAACAAAACTTTGACGACGAGGATTCTAACAAGTGCACACGGAGGAAAAAAAGACGTTGTCACATCAGTCGTAAAGAACAAATTCGCGACAAAAAAGAACGAACTTACGCATAACACCAAGAAAAAAAACTTAGCGTCGAGGGCCTCGAAAATCACATAAGAGGAGTTAACAACATAAAATTGGTGAAACAGATTCGCGCACAAGTCACACAACAAAATTTTTTCTCCTCCCCCTGAATCACTTTAACAAAGTGTGCTACAAACTGACTAAAACAAGCTGTCGATACTAATACCAAAAAGAAAAAAAATGGAAGATTTTTAAAAGGGAATACTCGAAATTATAAAAAGAACTGAAGAAAGACAATATCATTTAGAAATAAAACAGATGGAAACCCAAAAGGCTAACGAAATAAGACAAATGGAAATGCAAAAGAAAATTGAAGAAAGACAAACTGAAATGCAAAAGGCAAACGAGGAAAGACAAACACAACTGCAAGAACTGTTATTAGAATTAAAAAGCACAGCCCTGGATAGGAACACGGAGAAGGAGGAGACATTTTCACAACATGCGGTGTGGAACGCGATTGAAATTTTTAAATATTCAGTTTAGGAAGATAAAAATTTCGGAGAGTTTTACAGTCGATACGAGGACATTTTTAATATCGACTGTCAGCACTGGAGTGAGAAGAAAAAATTAAGACTTCTGCTCAGGAAATTAGGCACAGACGAACACACCAAGTTCGTAGACTATAATCTCCATAAAAAAACGAAAGATCTAACGTTCGATGGATATATATATATGACATAACAATATGTAAAATTTCATATATTAATAAAACCTTTTGGGGAAACATGTATGACATGTGACCCGTTTATATATATATATATATATATATACATATATATATATATATATATATATATATATATATATAAGAAACAAGAGTTAAATATTTTTACAAATCTCGATTGGTAAAAATAAATTTCGCGGTTCCAGCCGCTACTCAGAGCAAATTCATACAACAATGAATGCTTCAAATTTATCTGGACGAAATAAAGTGAAATAGAAGTAAATATTAAAAAAAAAAGAAAACGAAAAGTAGAATAAAAGAATAAGGGGAAAGTTATTTTAATTTAACGTGTTAGATCTTTGCTTCGCGCGGCGTCTCTGACCTAGATTCACAGAAAACGTTCTTTGGTGAAAGAATTGAAGTTTGACCCGAGCTGCCCGTTTTCCGTTTTAGGTGTATGGCATTCACACCTGAAATTTAAAAATTAGGTGTTGAATTTACGCTCGAAAAATACTTGATAGTTTTTTCTCATTTTAATCATAATAATAATAGTAGTCTTAAAATATTATAGTAAAATAACGTGGTAATAAAGAAATTAGAATCTAGGAAATTAAAATTAATAATAATTAAAATTTATAATAATTAAGACTTAAGAAATAAAAAAAAATTTTAAATTTGAAAAATTTGAAAAATCATTAACGAGTAAACTAAAACAATTTAAAAATAAAAAAATTTAGAGATCAATAAATAACTAAAAGTATGTAACCCATAATAGAAACATTACTAATAGTAATAACAAAAAATAATAGTAATGATAATAATACAAATAAATAATAGGAAAAAAATTTAAAAAATAATAATAATTTGAATATTATTAATAGCATTAACCAGTCAACTTAACAAGACAAAATATGGTTATAAAATAGTTAAAAAGAAAATAAGCCATCTATTTTACATGGATGAATTAAAGTTGTATGCTAAGAATGATAATGAGCTGGAAGGTGTTCTGCAAACTGTAAAATGCTTCGGTGAAGACATTGAAATGAAATTCAATTTGAATAAATGTGCTAAAGCTACAGTTTTACGTGGATCACTACAAGAAACATCCTCAATTACCTTAGACCCTGCTGTAACAATAAAAGAATTGAAACCAGAAGAAGCTTATAAATATATAGGTGTAAATGAGGGTGAAAACATTCACCATAAAAAATGAAAGAAATATTGCTCAAAGAGTACTATAGAAGGCGACGAATGATATTAAAAACTGAATTGAATTCTCAGAACAGAATTATGGCCATTAATAGCCTTGCAATCCCAGTTATCCAATATAGTTTCAACATCTTAAACTGGACTCTAAACGACATCAGGCAAATGGATTCTAAAACAAGAAAGCTTCTTTCTAAGCATAAGATGCACCATCTAAAGGCTGATGTAGATCTTCTATACATCCCCGTAAAGAGGTGGAAGAGGTCTTATTCAACTAGAATTATCATACAAGACAACAACTATTGGTTTACTAACATACATAGAAACAACAAAGGATTAGATGATATAATTAGTAAGGCAACATGAAGAAAGAAAGAAAAAATATTCAATAATAAAAGAAGACAGTAAATACAAATAAGATTTACATTTAGTATATTCTATAGAAAAGCAAAACAGAAGCCAAGAACCAACTATTGCGGCAAAAAGTATGAAAATGAAAGCCAAAGATAAATCTCTTGAACTGATGAAACAGCGATGGCAAGACAAACCTCTGCATGGCCAATATCCAGAACGTGCCAATAAATCCAATGTTGATAAAGTTAATACTCATCGATGGTTACGTGCATCTGGATTAAAGTCAGAGACTGAAGGCTTTATTCTTGCAGCGCAAAACCAAAGTTTTTTTCACTAGAAAATTTCAGGCAAATATTATACATAATAACATGGATCCAAAATGCAGGTTTTGCGATAAACACCAAGAAACAATAGACCATCTAATCTCAAGATGTTCTGTACTTGCCCCATTGAATACAAAAATCGTCATGATAGAGTGGAGCGATATTTACATTGGACAATGTGCAAACACTAGGGAAAATATGTAAACAAACACTGGTATGAACATCACTCAGCACCAGGTACAGAAACAGAAGCTGTCACCATGCTATGGGTTTAAACTATCTTAAACTATCACAGACAGAAAACTTGAAGCAAATAGGCCAGACATTATTGTTAAAAACCAGGAAGAGAAAACTTTCCTATTAATTGATATGGCTTGTCCAGCGGAGTGTAACATAGCAACCAAGGAATTTGAAAGACTGTCAAAATATAAAGACCTGGAAATTGAAATAGAAAAAATGTGGAAATTGAAAACAAGAGTTGTACCAGTGATAGTAGGTGCACTTGGAATGACAAATAATGGAACAAAACAATACATTGAAAGAATCCCTGTAAACCCAGCTTAAGAGATATACAAAAAATTGTCTTATTAAATACAGACCACACACTAAGAAAAACTGTATCTATGCAACGCTAGGGATGATAGGGAAGATATAAAATACATGAAATGGAGCCATAACAACACACCACGACCTGCCTTAGGTCTTCCCGCAGACTTGTTTGGTAGTGTGACTATATCAAAAATCGAAATATGATGAAAAATGACATAATAATAATAATAATCTATTAAATTTAGAAATACATTTTAAAAATGCGTTCTTTTTGGTGTTTGTCTCTATTGGAATTTACCTTACCAAATTTCAAGGATACTACTTCATATATATATATATATATATATATATATATATATATATATATATATATTAATAAAAACAAATGCATTTTTTACCAACGCTGAAACGGATTTTATCAAGGTAAATTAAGTAATTTAATTTGCATTATTTATTCATGAACACTAGTAAAATGAAAAAATATTATTAGGTTTTCAAAGTTTTCAGTAGAGGATATTAATAGTTTTTCAAAGTTTTCAGTAGAGGATATTTGAAAACGCTTTGAAATTTTGTTTAAGCTCACAGCAAATAAATCTAAGTGATGTAATTTAATGTTTAATAAAAGAAAATGAGTAAATACTATTGTTGTTGTTGTTGTTGTTGTTGCATGTTCAGTTTCTTTATTTTTATATATTAATTTATTTTTAATGCAGGTCATATTTATTATTTTATTTTCATTTGATAATTTACTTTTGCAATTATTTATTTCTAAAAATACATCTTGAAATAACCGTTTTCTTATATCCTTTAAAAATATGCTCATGTATGTTATACTATATTTGAAAAATCCTGGTCTTAATTAACATTTTGCCAACAAATGATAGTTTCATTCTCAAAAACCTTCCGTCAAAATAAATTATTTTCTCTTTTAGTAAATGTGGCATTCTTTATCTCTAAGTTATGATTGAAAGAACTATATAACTAATGGATATATACTGTATATGTTTGTGTATATGCTCAAGTATTATATACAATATATTAATAATGGGTGTGCATATACTTTTATGTTAAAGCCTGTTCACTTATTGATTTGCATAATTCAGCTTCGTTACCTGTAAATTAAAAAATATATTTATAGAATTTCAAATCTACAGCAACCTTCATTTTAGCAATTGCTACTTTGTTTGACAAGATTTAATTCAGGTACGATCACGCATTGCAGTGGTAGTGAGGTGATGCACTATCGTGTTGAAAATAAAATTGTTTAACTCGTAAAACGTCTCAAACGTAATTAACATACTCAAAAAATATTTACATAATTTTGAGACACCCAATTATATATATATATATATATGTGTGTGTGTGTGTGTGTGTGTGTGTGCGTGCGCACGCGCGTGCGCATAGCCGTGTGCTTGTATGTGTCCGTGCGTTATATTTTAGCTGCCTGCAAAAGTTCACAACAATGTATAATTTTTTTAATTCCAGATAGAAAGTAATATTGAAAGCATTTATCAGTTTTAATAGACTCTTAGGTCTTTTAAATTTATAACCAGTAGAGGATATTTAAAGTACAATAACCGCTCGAAACAGAAAAGGGCTTTGAGACACAAGGCGATTTTATAAGAAAATGTGAGACACTGGATCAACTGAAGAGACGCTTTCGTGAAAATCTGTAGTTATGCAACATCAGATGATAGATTTACTAGAAAATAAGAAATCTTACACCATATATATATATATATATATATATATATATATATTAGAATATGTACTGATATGTAAGTTTACTAAAAAATATTTATTGCGTTGTTTTTATATTGGCCTTCTTTTAAATTAATGTTTTGAACGTTCCAGTTTTATTCTGATATATATATATATATATATATATATATATGTATAATAGCTGATACCTCCTGTACAGTAAACTGAACTGTAACACAAATATTCGTCTACAAATGTCTAGAACAGAATTTCTGAATATTGTTGGGCGCTTGAATTGTTCGTTAGAAATATAGAACGAATGATGTTGTGGACAGCGGTTTTAATCTGAAATCTTAATGGACTTGTGATAATCAGCACAAGTGAAGGATATGTGTTTGGTTTTCGTACAGCTGTTCCCTTTCTCTTTCTTTATCTCTGTCTCTCTGTCTCTCTGTCTGTCTGTCTCTCTCTCTCTCTCTCTCTCTATATATATATATATATATATATATATCCCTTCTGTCACACTCCTGTAGAGAGAGAGACAGTAGCGAGTTACAGTGTCGGCTCAGTTTATTCTCTTTACTACCAGTTATTAAACTTTACTAGCAGTTATGAAAGCTCATCCTGCGTGTGCGCTTTTTAACAGTGTCTTATTTTTTCCAGTAAATTATATCGTCGTATTTTGAACAATACATATATTTTGTTTATCATAATAAAGCCTGTTGTATATATATATATATATATATATATATATATATATATATATATATATATATATATATATCACACGTGTATCGCTCAAGGGTTTGGATTATTTTAACCTTTTATTATCAGTTACTTAATAGTAGGTACATCAATATATATGTTGCTCTCATTTTAGACGGCATATCAATATAAATATTTTTGCTGTCATTTTTAACGGCACGAGCCCACTTATATATACATATGCTTATGCTTATATATACATAATCATATTTTTAATCAAACCATAAATCTTTATATCTGTTACCTTGCGATAACATCTGAAGGGAAGTTCTCACCTTAGTGCTATATTATACACAGAATAGCAATGTGATAATTAGATATTAATACTTAATTTAAATGCAAGTTTGTTTCTTGGCTTTTTTAGATCTTTTTGTTCATTCTTACATATTACTTTACATTTTCTTGTGTACATCAGTCAGCTTAAATACGCTGCAAATATTCACAATTTTCTTCCTCAGTACAATAATGTCATCAACGTCATTGCTTTAAGCCATATTAATTATCATGGATGTTACTAGACGAGGAGCAACATGAAAATATACGGATCACTTCTGAAAAAACTCTAAAAAATAACTTGTAAAAAAGAAATTTATGTGTGTATATAAACTGTGTTAGGTAGATGTGAACAAATTAGAAGTATAAGCAAAAGATATTCGCCCGTGCACTGGATATATCCGTATATCCGACACATCTGTTCAGATGTTCTTGCTATCCATCGTGAGCTTCCACAGAAAAAATCTGTAATGTAATCGATCCTAACTTGGCATCTCAACTCCAGTCACTTTCTTGTCGAATATAAATTCTATTAAAAATACACCTGTGCATTTTGCTTACTAGAACTAGTAAATTTAATCATTTAGCTTTCAATTAGCTCTAAAATAAAAAGTTCAAGAAAACATCTTAATTTCAAAAATTCAACGAGTAGAGGTACCTACATTAATCGTCTTTGAAAGAGAGGAGAGAATAGTAAAACTTCGTGCATGATGTACACATTACGTTATCTTCTATTTCCAACTGGTTGTTTATATACATGGAGCATCCATACATTATCTGTAAATGGGTGTTTCTCTCTCTTGATATATATATATATATATATATATATATATATATATTGATTGATTGATTGATTAATTTTTGGTCATAAAACAAAATTAGACCAGTGCACATTAGTATTAAAAAGTGTTCAATACAATTATATTGTAGACCTTTTGAATAGTTTCCATTTGTAAACGAGTTATTACGCGACCTAGTTTTCTATCATGAGTGGTGTCTTCAGGCGGTTTGCAATATTGCAAATCGCCTGAAGACACCACTCATGGTAGAAAACTAGGTCGCGTAATAACTCGTTTACAAGTGGAAAATGTCGAGTGCCCATAACTCAGAGGTAGAAACGCTGACTGGTTTCCATCCTGGTTAAATGCAAACGGATGTCTAAACGCACTGATGAGCTATGATACAGCAAAACAGTTCTGTCTGCGGATAACTATTTACGCTCTCACACTAAGATTCAGCACTCTGGAAGAATGGTAGACTTTGAAAAAACAGTAGCTATTCTTGCATCTACGCATCGTTCATTCAGTAGAATCGCCAACTGATGTCATTTCGGTCAGGTTTCAATCCTGGTTAAAACAATCGGATGTCTAAACGTACTGATGAGCGGTGTTACAGCAAAACAGGTCTGTCTGCGAATGGCTATATATATATATATATATATATATATATATATATATATATGCAAGAACATTTGTGTAAAGTACGATAATACGATAATTTCATCCCTTTTTTTTTCCAGCCGAGCAAAACTTCTTTAATATAGCATTCAAAAAATAATTAAAGCTATAATATTCAATAAATAAATACAAGTTAAAGTAAATTATCTAATTAACCGATTCAAGACTTTGGTGTCGAAATGCTCATCAGGGCCAAATGTTTGATAAATCTAGAGTCGGCTATCAAGATATGTCTCTTGAATTTTTCTTGAATTATTATGAATAAAAATACAAGAGAAAACTATTCTAACATGACACCCAAACTATTCAAGCTCATACATTCATCTTATATAATAACAATCTAATCCCAACCTAAAGAATATTAATTTAAAGCAAAATTACTTTAATTACTTTCTGCCAGACTTTGAATTATGACACTTTTTGTCCTCTACATGATTTGAATGACCTTTTAACCATTTGATAAACATTCATAAACGTTGATAAAGTCCACCGGAAGACAAAACTCTTCGTATCAGAATAGTTTTTCTTCTCAACTCTTTTTATTTACTTTGTTCCTTTACAGGTATATTCTGTTTGAAAATAATTTACATATACACGCACATATACATGTATATTGATTATTATTCATTAGTGTGTATGTATCATCGTAAAAGATTATGTGTATATTATATGTGCACACTACGTATTAGTTCTATGGTACCATTCACTTAACAAAATATAGACTGAGGTTAAATTATTGTCTATGATTTTTATAGTTGACTTTGTGAAAGGCTTATTAGACATAATTAAATTCTGAGTAAACAGAAAAGGGAAATAATCCTAGAGGAGCTACGAGCCAACGTAGAGAAAAAAGTAATATGCAAGATCGAAGGACTAAGAATTTCTTACGGAGGAAAATAAGCTGGTCGGAGATCTGGCATTCTAAAGCCAGTGAGATAAAATTTCTTGTAAAATCCGTGTATGATGTGCTACCGAGTTCTGCGAACTTATATACGCGGGGGATGAGTAACACATCATCATGGCCTCTATGTGCCGGGAAAGGAAGGTTAAAACATATTCTAAGCGCCTGTATCAGGGTTCTTGCTGATTGGAAGTACCTATGGAAAATGATCAGGTGCTTAAGAATTTGTCTGAAAGAGTGACCGGAGTAATCAACAGTTGTCGTTGCAAGCCTGAACTGAAGGCCATGTATTTCGTCACGGCCGGCGAAAATTCCACTTCGGTGCGTAAATCGTCAGCTTGCATAGTCTCTTCTGTCTGAGATTGGCAACTGAGAGTAAACCTCGGGAGCCAATTGAAATTCTCGAAGCTGATAGCGACAACTTGTCTACGTCCTGATTTAGTAATCTGGCCATTGAGGTTATTATGATCGAACTCACAATAACTTCAGAGGAGAGTCTGGAGGAAGCCTTTGAAAGTAAACTTGGAAAATATCAGGAGTTGGTTGAGAAATGAAGGTCTGACCAATGGCAGACTGTCTGCCTTCCTAGTGAAGTCGGGTGCTGTGGTTTTGTAGGAAAATCTTTATGCAGAACCTTTAGCCGGCTAGGTGTCAGTGAAAGAAAAAAGTGAAAGGCCATTAGGACTGTTTCAGAATCTGCAGATAAGGCTTCGAAATGGTTATGGATTAAAGGATCAAACCCATGGAGATCTATGACAGAGATCGCTGTTTGAGGGAAGGCGCAAGGAAAAGAAAACATGAGAACGTGTATGATTTTTTCAGTAAAGAAGGATGGAAGAAACTCACTGCTGAAATCACTTAACAGTTAAATCTGGAGGGGATCATTAAAATTTCACGTGTTGCTCCAAAAAGAGAAAGACGAGTATTCAGTGTCTTTTTTTATTTTGTCACGTCTTGGCTGAGGCGGAAGTGACGCACGGCGTATCTGGAAAGACAAGCATTCAGGTTTTTTGTCTTGTCTTGGCCGAGGCGGAAATGACGTACAGCGTTTTTGATTGGACGCTTGATTTTTCATAACCGACAGTTACATTTATAAATCCGTTGTTGTGAGCTTGACGATTAGAGCCTGCTGGAATAGCTTTATTCCGGTAGGGTCTTTTTGGGTGAACAAGCATCATATTGAAAGACTCGAAATTGTCATGATCCTAAAGCATAACATCACTGACGAGGCGATTCTGTGCAGGAGTGTATTCATGACAGTGCATGCTACGTATTAATTCTATGGTACCAGGACTTCCAATTCGGATACGAAAGGAAAACAATCACTTAGCAAAAAAAGGATAAATTATCATCTATGTTTTTCTAGTTGACTTTATGAAAGTTTTATTAGACATAATAAATAAATATCATGGAATCAAGTAAACGGAAGAGAATTATACAGGTGGGAATTGCGAGAAAAGAAATGGTTGGAGTAGTAGAGGTGGTTGCCTATAACTGTTTCAACGATCAAAGGGTGAGACCTAGATGCCAATCTAGTAACACGTTTAAATCTACGGGAAGAATGCACCAAGGAAAAAAGCTCAAAATATTTGTTATTACGTATTTTTTCCTCTCTTTTTTTTTTTAACTTTAGTGTAATTTTTGGTTTACTTTTAATTTAGTTTCGTACACTAACTTCTGTTTCGGCTTAGAATTTTAAATGTTTACCTTTGAACAACTTTTTAGGTTTCGGGAATAACCAAATGTCTGATGATGTTAACTCGGGGCTGTACATAAGATGTGCAACATTTTTGAATTTCTCAGTATTTTTACTTTTTCCTGATATCAATGTGGACTTGTTTTGTCATGATGCAAAATGTCTTTAGTTCGTGTATTATTTTATGGATAGGTCGGTTGATTTCTAGAAGATTCTATTACTTTCATATGTTTATGAATTTTTGTTGTGTGCGCAATATGCTAAAAAGTATATTACTAATCGTTGCTTCATAACTAACATTGGATTTAGTTATTACTCAATACCTTGCATGTTTGAAAAGAACTTTGTATATTACTTAATGTATGTTCGGCATCACGGAACACAACACTCATATATGTATACATGTGTTGCGTTTAATTACAGGAGAAACAATAAATTAGTTATTTCTACATGTAATTAATTTCAAAATTAATACTTGAATTACTACGTCAAGAAGTATAAGGCTACATATACCAGATAATCCTTTCTTTGCATGTAAAGTAACCAAACAGTCAAAAATTTAAACTGCTAAAGTCTTTGTTAAAAATTTTAAATAATATCAAATGATTTATCCTTTGATACATACAGTTTTGATACTTCCTTAACAAAGTATGTGCGGATATTTCAACACATATGTACACATAGAGCTTGAAAATCATTTTGTCAACAGAAGACCAGAGGGAACGATAGTAAAACAACGGTCTATCGTGATAATTAGTTTTTGTGAAAACTGCATCGATAGTTTATCTTTCTGCGCCTATTTCAATCAACTTCGACTTTTGATCCAATTTTACTGATCACTTATTTTGAGAACAAATAACTTATTGCTTATTTTCCTATTTAATGAGTCTTTTTCTGTAAAAATAAATTGTAACAATTTTAATTACAAGAAATGTACACTATTAGACCTTTAAAAACATTCTGTGGAAATCTAATTACCGTTTGCATTTTAAGATAATATAACATCGTGTATTTTTATTGAAGTTAGATGATGTCAGGTTATGTCTACGAGTGCTTCATGTACGATGTAACTCAGTACTATCAGCCTTATGATTAGATTATTGGCGACTAAACGAAATTTTATCAATAGAATTTGGCATCTGAGAACTAAAATTTAAATAAACAGAAATTCAAAACATGATTTGGTAATTTCAACAATGCTTTCAGTGGATACGAACTCCGGATGAGAAATTAGAAAAAGAAAATGAGAAGTTATTTTGATAACTGATAAAGTAAGATTAATGAATTTTTAAGTAAAGATATCAGTGTGAGGTATTGTTTTTTTTTTCTGTCAGAACGGAATTGGCGATCTGGTAGGAGATAGGAGAAAGTTGAATATATTTTTATAAACTCTACCTAAATGGTCATAGGTTTGTCTGAAAAAGGTTAGTTCATAGTTTGAAAACTGGTCAGGTCGAAGTTAATTTGAAGCTGAGGACTAGAGAGAAATCATATACTTATTTTGTGAGACAATCGTCAGCAATTTTTATGATTATCATTATTTTGGATTTCTAGTGAGGAATCATTCACCAGTAAGAAAGCCGGCTGGTCAATTAATTAATGGGAGTATGGTGATAATTAAATATGAGCTATGGGCATTGTGAATTGTCATTTTCTGGGGCCTGACTAGGTAAAGTGAAGTCATTAATCATTGTTACCGGAAAAGATTTCCCTACATAAAGTCAACGCGCATTTTGCTTGAAGCCATTATTTGAAATGGAAGGAAATAGACTAGGTTTGAACACAAACCAGTGAATACAAAGATTGTCTTTAGACATCATTTCGTAGAAGTTAAATTCTTTAAACTTATTTCAATTCTCTTCACATGAAATTTTGTTAAGTTTACAGAAGGCATTTAGTCTGTATATCAAAGAAATTTTCTCTTCCTCAAACCGACCACCAGCACTTGACTACAACCAGAAATGAAGGGTCATCAAGAGATGGATTTTAGTGATTTTCTCCAGGAACACAAAAACAGAATTTGAGTTCAATCGCAATCAACAGACAGATAGAAGAGAGAAAGGCTTAATCTCTGTTCAAGAGACGCAGGGCAGAAAAATTTATCATCCTTGTAGAAAGTTGGCCGATACATAAGAATTACCCGACCCACTTGGTTACATCTAGCGTAGCAAACTAACCAGTTATATTGAATAACGTGAAAAGGAGCTGATAACATTCCGGTAACCGGCTATATATGGTTCCGTGTCACCAGAATAAGAATCAAGTCGGTTCGGGATGAAATAGAGAACATCAGAAAAAATCTACCAGCCAAACTGTTGTAGTTTCGACACCAGGCTTTTCTGGTGGGAAGGTTTGCTATGAAGTTCAAAGGGGAGTTTATATGCTTCTTTTTTTTTACTTTTTTTTGTACTCATATCTTTGGGAAAGTTATTAATATATTTCGTCTTTCTGCTCTAACTATAGGTTAAGTAACAAGGCAACCTGTCTCTGGGAAGAATAACTCAAAATCATAGAGAATCCAGCAGGGAACTACTTCAGTATCTTTTCTGTGATCATGTCATTGGATAGTTTACAAATGTTAAAGTAAAGAAAGCCACAGAGACCTATGAATGTGTACACCCATAAAGCGATGTGACACATAACAAACACAAGAGGATCTACAGTATGCTATTTGCTGCTTTTTCTAAACTGGATAATCATAAAACTGACAACTTTGAAGGGAAGAAATTGAAAAAAATAATGACTTCTGTAAATGTTTGCATCTCAGACATGGAGGAACTGTATTTGAAAACTGTATCTACACTGCTATCAGAGGGCAGAAACACTACACGAGGTGGAGCAATGAAAGACTGATTATGACAGCCAAAGTGTGTAGCAGAAGTAACAAAATATAACCATAATCATAATAAAACAGCAAAAAAGTATATCATGATTTATTACAAGTTACATGAAATGTATAAGAATGAACTGTAATGTTATTATAGACAAAATGTAGAAGAAATATCTTATAAAAAAGCAAATTATCTGTAGTCTACGCGAACGGTAATATCCACTATTTGATATTGTTCTTTATAACAAAACCTTTGTTTATACTGTCGATTTGTTTGAATCTTTAAATGCTAAATAATTTCAATTTTTATATTCTCTTAGGCAGTTTCTCATCATATATCATTGATTTGCATGATCAAATCTGCCACTTCCAATGTTTCCCTTCCGAATCTATATTATTCATAGCGATTTCATGACTGAAACATTTTACAGATTTGAGGATACTCTTCAACTTAGATTCGTTTTAGGCAAAGATTTTGATATCATCCATGTAGAATAGGTAATTAAACACTTTTCTTTTTACTTTGTATCCATAGTTATTATTCTTTAGTTCATACAAAAGGGAGATTAAAGACGGACTGAATAGAAGGGGCGACATGGAGATTCCTTGAAAGAGTCTCCGTCCGATATTCAAACAATTAGAAGTGGCAGTACTTTTGGTTTGATTTAGACATAATGCAATTTTCAACGGTTTTATGCTATATTTAAGAAAATTTACTATCATCGAAGATACTTTGTACATTTACAAAGACATAAGAATTCAAGAGTGCGTCACACTATCAAAGGCTTTACGGTAATCTCCCCAACCAGTGCTGAAATTTTCACCATTTTTCTGCAATTTTCTAGGATCATTTTATTTATTAGTTGTTGATCTTTGTAACCACATGGGTTTTCCTGAGCGTTCTTCATTAATAAGGTTGCAATAACACTCTAAATTTAGCGAACCACTTCCAAAATGTTCTAAAGCATCTTCACCGTACACAGCACATTTTTTTGTTGCTTACAAGACCCGTTTGCCTTTACGGTAGTAAAAAAAATATAAGTACCTAAAATGCACGTTGTAATCTTTCATTTTTCCAAAGGATGCAAAATTGACACGAATTAGGTTAAACTTTCTTTATCAAGATACAGTTGGCAGTTGACTTCAATCCGAAATGTTAGCATATTATATGTGTCGATAAAGTTGGCATGTTCTAACGTGTTGGAACATCAATAACTAAAAATCGGCTTTAAATTTCCGGACAACTCGCACACGCACACATATGTATATATGTATATATATATACACACACACACACACACATATATATATATATATATATATATATATATATATATATATATATATATATATATGAGAAATTCTAGACGATTTACCTTTTTCGAAGGAGACTCCGTGCCTAGTAGAATTTGAGGGTAAGAAACATTTGTTTTCATATTGTTTCTTCTTTCAATAGTTACTTAATATCGATAAGTGATTTTTTCTTTCGAAATCGTAAGAGTTGACAAGGTGTAAAAAGAAAACAATGTTCTCATTCTGCTCTTCACGCTGGGACAGAAATTAGTTTTAAATGACGAGTTTTTCCTCGCGTTTGTTTTATTTATATATGCCCTTTCTCTTTTTTCTTTTTATAGAAATTACCGCTGACAGCTAGGGGTCAATCGGTGTATTTCTTTATAGGCCCCTGAAATTTTTAAACATTGCTTTTTGTTATTTGCATATGCTATTCTCATAATATTTTACTCATATAGAGAGAAAAAACTTCCTTTGAATGAGTATATCTTTTCATATAGCTTAGTTTGAACAAATTAGTCGCAGGCAAGGATGATTTTTTTAGGAACGGATTTTGCTGTTACTGTCTAGGAGAATACAGCACAAATTTACAATATTTGAACAGGTAATGACACTTGCAAGTTTAGCTTCCTATTAGAATCCCTACATCCGTTGTGCAAACATCTTTTTAGTTTTGAAATTTTCCATATTTTATCAATGATCTGGTGTCGTCTGAAAAATAATTATGACATGACATTAGATTATTGGCGAAACATGTCAGAATAATTTTTTAAGTCATCTTACCACAATTAAATGGTTTTGCATATACTTACGCACACACACACACATATCTATATATATAAATCTATATATATGATATAAAAGATTGAACATGTCGGCTTTTTTAATCAAACTTGTATGGATGAATACTTGATGACTAAATGTACCTTATATACATATATATATATATATATATATATATATAAGGTTTTATATGGGGGCACGTTACCGAGTGGTTAGAATTTCGCTTTCTAACCAAGAAGCTCGGGTTCGAATTTCACTATGGTCGATCTGTCAGGAAGGACTTCTTCATGTTATCTCTCGAGAGGAGGTAATCCCAGCGTGCAGCAACTTTGGAAATTGCCTGGAAACCATTCCACAGGCTGACACAAGTTTGTGAGTGAAATTGGGTAGAAGTCTCCTTTGAGGAGGAGTCGATGGTTGTGCTAACTCGAAGGTACAAGTCATCGTGATCGAGGGTTTGGGCGTCCTGGCCTTGTTCAGACTGTTGTTCACGCAATATAACGCGCTCTTTCTCAGAAATTGTAACTAAGGTCTGCTCAGCATAGTTGCAGTATAAACCACAGATTGACTGACTGTTTAAAATAGGAATTAACTAGCTGCCCCGGTAGACGGGTAATCTCGAATATGAGTGATCAGCCATTATATATATATATATATATATATATATATATATATATATATATATATATATATATAAAGTAAATTTAGTCAGCAAGTATTCATTCATACAAGTCTGATTAAAAAGAGCCGACAACTTCTAATTTTTTAATCATATTTTTACAATTTTCGTTTGTGTTAAATATGCTTGAAGCTGCGAATAAAATGTTCCAAGTTCATATTTATATTTTTGTTCAAGTGCTTTCGACTTTTGCTGTCATTTTCAAACACCAATGTGGTTTCTGTATGGTAGTCAAAATACCTTTGGCTGCATCCTGGTATTATTTGGGGACCTGGACGTTTAAAGTTGTCTAGCGTTACGTCATGTATAACAGTATAGGGAACAAGATCGCACAAAAAACGCGATTATTTATTTATTTTATTTTATTTTACTGGTTAATTAATTTATTTCTAATTTTTATATTGTTAATACTAACATGATATGTGCGCAAATTAAAATATCATATACACTTAAAGATATCATTTCTTGTGTTTAATCATATGTTATTTAATGTGGGATGATTATTTTGTATAATAATAGATTCTTAAGTTTTTGCTCTTTCCTTGCAATGAATTCCGTAGAGTGTTGCAAGAGTGTTGTGCATGTGTTTAATGTAAGTATTTAATATTTTGATTTATAAAGATAGTATTTATAGTATTCAATCTCTTAATAATGACTGCGAAAGTTGAAAGTGTTTGAAGTAAGAAAATATGAAATTCGGACAGTTTATTCAAAACCTTGAGCCCAATACTCAATAAAAAATTCGAAAACAGAAAAATATAATAAAAAATAAAAAATATATAAATAAATTATATATATATATATATATATATATATATATATATATATATTATGAATGTGCGTTCAAGTTATAAAACATTCTATATACATACTTCACCAGAGTGTATGTATGAGTGTGAATATTTTATTTTCCTGCATTGTATGTATGTATGTATGTATGTATATCCCTGATTTTTCATAAAAGGTAATGCTTATTTTTAAAATGTGTAGAAAAAATACCCAGGCCACTTAAAATATATTGTCCATCGCTAGCCAACACTTTTTCCCTTCTTTCTGGCAGCATTCGAATTCCACTTAGAAAAAACAACACCTCTTTTGAGATTAACCACTAGTCGACCGATTTTTGACATCTTCATAAGCATAAAAGTGCTGTTTAACCAGGCCATGTGCCGTCGATCGGAATACGTGCTAATCAGACGGGGCAATGTTTGGCAAATACAACGGGTGGAGTAGGACTTCTTATTTATGAATATTCATGATGCAAAATTATTTAGTTATATCTCTTCTTGTATAGCAGCCGTTTTTCTTCAATACATCATCTGTAGTCGACAGCGATCTCCTGTGACGCTTTCGGTCGGTTTGAGCAGCTCATAACAAACTACATCCAACTGATCCCGCCAAATGCAGATCAGAAGCTGTGAACCATGATTAATCTGCTTTACCGCCTATGTTTATGCTTAGGGTTATTGTAATGTATACACTTTTCATCAGCGGTAACGATACAATGCAAAAAAAACTTTCCTTTTTTTACAATGCAGCAGATGCTCACACGTGACAAGACGCCGTTTGATATCTCTCGGCTTTAGCTTGTACGTCACTCAATGTCCTTGCATTTTTTAAAATCATTCTTAATGCTTTCAAACGTTTCGATACTGTTGCGTGATCTACTCCTAACCATTCTGCAAGTTCAGCTGATATGAGTCTTCATGAAGTAATGCTTCTAATTTCTTCGTCTTCAAACTTTTTTGGTGCGTCAGAGCGTTTTTTATCTTCAACCTCACAATCGTTATTTTTGAAGAGTCTAAACCAATCTCTGCGTGTTGTTTCCGAAAGAGCATGGTCACCGTAAGTCCTAACAAGAACTTTGCGTCCTTCATCTGCAGATTTATTTTGAATAAATTAGTGCAGTAAAATTCCCTGCAAATAAATTTTTTTGGCACTAAATCCGACATGTTTAAAACGCTATGACAAACAAAGTTGTTTACACTGCAGTGAAATAACCTACACTGGATTTTAATCTTAAGTACTTCTTTACAGATACGTTAACATCTGAAATTACATGAATGCAGTTCTGATAACGCCTTCTATTGGAAAGCAGCGAGAACTTATTAAAGGTTCTTATATATATATATATATATATATATATATATATATATATATATATATATATCAAGTAATTGCGCTATGCCTGGTCACCGTAAATCAGACAAAGCGACTACACACTTTGAAGCATCTGTCTGTAACTTTTTGCACTTCAGTTTTTGTTTATAACTTTTTCATAGCTGCCCTGCAATGTTTAAATTATGCAACAATTTACAATAAAAAAAACAAGCAACTATACACAAAAAGTTTCAAGTAAAAGATATATTATTGAAGAAAATTCTAAAATACAATGTCTCCTGTATTTAAGCAATCATAATTCTCCACACTTTTTTATAATCTATTAATTCCCATTCTCCCTCTCACATTGTCTCCTTAGAAACTTAAAAGAAGCATGATGTGTACACTGCATTAACATGATAGAATTTTGTCATTTTCAGTGAGTTAATAAAAAAAATAATTTCAATCCCTGTCATCCAAAGTTAATAGATTCAAAGTTGTAAGGAGTGATATATCTGATTGAAGGAAGGTCGTTCGAGCGTCAGTCGAATATGATTGTATTAAAATATATGCACATCTCGTGATACCCTGGAGGGCTAACGGCGGCGCTCCAAGGCGTCGCGGCGCACACTTTCGGAAAATTGTTTGTAATTATTTATTTGTGAATATGACGAAAATTATATTATTAATTTATCTGATCGTTCATATGATTGTGATATTGTAATGTCATATAAATGCACCTGAAAGTCGGGGTTTGATAACTTACCATTTAAAGTGACAGATATTGCAAATCCTCGAATGCATTGCTAAAATGAGTGTTAAAACTACTTCAGTTCAGTTTGCATTAATTCCGGATGAGTCTGTAAAATATTTCAGATGCTAGACTGATCACAAAAGTGAGATAATTTGCTTTTTTCTAATTTTTGAACTTTTGCATTTATATATTAATAAAATTCAGCCGGCATATGTCATAGACTCAGGAAAAACTTACACAGTAAGTTTTGATTGACAATAAAAACCAGAACTATCTGCTTTTTCTTTTTTGTGCTGTATTCCTTCAGGTAGTGAGCTATGATAACTCCTATAACTTTGTCTTTTGTTCTGCCATCCATCCATTTACACAAGCTCACTAGATACGTTACTCTTTGTTTCTGTCGACCTGTATTCACTTCATTATGATCTGTAGGCGTTAATATATGTTTTGATTATATTTTTTTAAAACTTCATGGTTTCTCACATGATTTGTCTATGTTGTTCTCAGTATAATTCTATAAAACGCAGTTTTCCTTTCACATGCGAGGGAATTATCTAGTATTCCTTTCTGTATAGGAGAATTGATATGACATAGAAGATTAGCATTCCTTTCATTGTTTATCCCAAAAATATTCATGTTTCTTAATACTTCAGTTAGTTTTTGGAGGTATTTTTTGCTATTCTAAGGCGCCTTCATCTTTTGTATTCATCGAATAATAACAAACTGTTGCACAAAACAGGTTGTCCAGGGAGCCTATCGACAGAAAGAAGACACTTCAAAGTGTAAGATAAAGAAAATAACTAAAATAATTCATAACACAATTGCAATATTTCGTTTAAGAATCGTAAGCAGAATTAGCATTTGTTTTTATTTGCATGTTTTAGGAGCTGTAACTTTGTAATGAATAAAGTTTTTAAGGCCTCTATATACGAGAAAGTCAGTATAACCTCTTTATTAGCCGTTTTTACGAGACTATTATTTTATGTGTATTCTGTTTGTTTTGAAATTTGAATTTTTCTTTTTTCTTACCGTCTTTCCACACAATCTCATCGTCACGTTTCCCCCTACCCTACCTGAAAGACTCGCATCTTATTTCTATCTTCATCTCCTAGACATGATTCTCAGGTTGGTTTCATTTACCTACCGAGACTGGATAATCGCTGAGTTCATCCAGTACACTGTGTTCGGAGTGAGGTTAATGCATTTGTACTTAAAACTCTTACAGCGCTGGACAGCAGACAACACGATTAGTGGGGACAGGGAACTGACTCACTGCAGCTAACTTGTACCCGTTTCACACCCCTATTTTTCTGCATGTGTGTCTAACAGTACAACACCTGTATTTCATGTTTCTAAACATGGGATCGGTCGACGATGCACTGAAGGACTTTACAACAAAAGTAAAAGAGGGCCTATTTTCGTCAATCGTTTACCTAGAGTGCCTTGTTTCATATTTGTGTACAGCTGTGAGATTGTAAGTTTGCGATAACCTTCTTTAAATTATTTAATCTTATGGAACATGTACTATAGATGATCACAAATATTTTCTCATATAAAAAGTAAGGAGAATTTAACAAAATACATTCGCGTTTATTCAGCAAACGCAAATTATCCAGATATAAAAAATAACTCTAAAACACATCCTTGTATCTAAACAATATTTGATTAACAAACAAATATTTAGATTATCAACCATATTTGTTTTATTAACCATCACCATACTACTTGCAGCTTTATCTACTCATAGAAATAGTGAAAGCAATTCTAAAAGACATACATATTGCATACATACAGCAAAGTAAATAAGGAATCACTTTTTCATATTTATATTTATATACATATTACATATTATATGATTTGAATATTATTGGCCTGTCTAGTCTAGTGCTTCTCCTATATATTTAGAGGTACTTGATAAAATCCAAAGAAGAATCTCCAATGCTTTTAATTCTTGGTTTCAATCACATTCTCAACGTCGTAACATAGATTCCCGTATGCTTTTTCTATAAATACTTTCATGGTAATTGTTCTAATGAATATTACCTTTTGGCATCTAGACATTACGAATTTAAGTACAGTACTAAATTGGCAGCAAGGTATCATCATTTTATAGTTGAAATGATTAGATGTAACCGTAAGTTCTATGCTAACAGTTTCTTCTCTCACTTGTGAAACTCTCTCCAGACATTTTAATTCCCAGTTAATTTTTATCTTCAGAAATTCAAATGCTATTTCAATACTTATCTTCTGTCTTTTTCATTATTGATCTTCTTTATTGTTTTCTCTTCTTAATTTTTTTTTTCACATTCTCTAATCCTAAGTAATCTTTTGCGCTTTAGTTTTACTTGAGGTGAAATCACTGAATTAATTATATATATATATATATATATATATATATATATTAGAAAATATCGCAAATATATTGTTATTTAAATGTTCAAATGAATTCTCTAGTCTCATATGAGAACAACATTTTTTTTCATAACTGATAACATAAATCGAGAAATATCAATTTATTTGTATTGGGTGATTCATTATTGACTACTGTCATGAAACTCTAACAGTTGAAAAGTCATTGTTTTAAAATCTATGCTACAATGTCATAGTATTTTAAAACAAAATCTGACTATTTTTAAAACAAAATCTGACTATTTTTATTTTATGAAAGATCTTTAAAATTTCAAGAATTTTAATTAATGGATAAAAAAGGAAATTATTTATTGGTTTATAAAGAAATCGTGTACTAACAAAATCCGTTTGTTTAGCACAGCAAAGGATCAAATGGCGAAATAAAAATTTTAAGAAGTTTGTATTTTACTAGTGCAGAAAGCATGTTTATCAAAACATTTTATGTGACTAAAATGCTCTTATGATGGTTATTCGCTCAACTTCTGCTAAAGACGACTATTAAGCTCAATCAATATTTATAAAGTAATATATTTTTTCAAATCAATATAGAATGATCACAGTCTAATTAGCCCGATTTTAAACACATTTGCAATAGAGTTTTGTTTTTCTTATACTTATATGAATCGCTCATTAACAGTGGTTTTCGAACATATATTTTTATAATTTCAAAAAACAGAATCTACAATTTTGTAGAAGTATTCTTTCATATGACTAAAATACTTTTATAGACATTCGCTTAATTGCTGCTAAAGACGACTATTAGGTTCAAGTAACTTCATATTTAAAGAAGTTATTTTTAATCGATAAAGGAAGATCATTACGTAATTAGTCAAACTCCAACTACATCTGAAATGTAATTGGAGCTCAGCTCTATTTGTACTTCTGTTAATTGCTCATCAACAGTGATCTAGTGCTAAATGATTTTCAAACTTATATTCTAATAATTTAAAGCAATAATCTGAAGCCTTGTGGAAGTTTTCATGATAGAAAATATAATACTTAAAATATTACTTTACCATTTAAACATAGTACTCATAATGATACATTATTTAAAAAATTGAAAATGTGTAAATGAAATTAAAATTATTCGATTGCTCCCATTTCATCAAGCAAATAATGGTCTTCATTCCTTGTTCTCTTTAACCGCTGGTATGATGTACTTTCAACTTGTGTAACTAACAAAAATACTAAAATGGAATCCTTTTCATTGAGGTGAACGTGAACAGACACCATACTCTATTAAGTTACAAAGACGAAAATAATTTATTCTTCATGGAAGAGAATTTTAACAATATTCGTTTAGCAAAAATTTCGATACGCTGACATTTCCATAAGAATCGCTCGCTCCATTTATAGATTGGACAAGCCTGAATTTTGTATTCTAGCATTCTGATGCGGGTGGACTACTCGTGGACAAATTTGATTAGCTGATTTACGGTTTTTGGGAGCTACAAATTATATTTTAAGAGTAATTTGCAATTCTGCAATTGATATTTTCACACGGCTCAGTAGTCGCATTTGTTACAAGCGCAGATCAACTTTTAGCAAATGAATTTGTAGTTTGCTTTACATTTAGATTTATTTTTGTCTTGGGATATTTTTAAAATTCTCCTTTTCAGTTTTGTTTCCTTTTTTATGTAATTTCTATCGAGCTTGAATCTTGTTTTATTTGAAATTTCGTACACCTTCTTTTTTTTTTTTTAGTTGTAAACCAATTTTTAGTTTCCTGTAACTATTTTTGTTGTATTCGTGATTTTCCCACCTTTTATTCCTTTTTCGTTTTAATTTACTATTATAATCGTTGTTGTTGGTTTTAGTTTACTTGTAGGACCTTTGTTTCTTTTTCAAATTCTCCTGTACCAAATGTGATTTATGGAGTGAATTGTAGTATTTTTGCTGTGGTTGAGCCCTGATTATCTTGGCGGAATCTCCTCGTTCACCGCTGGAGTAGGTGGAACAACATGCATCCCCAGTCACAGACCCCAAACAGATACATGCTATTATGCTTAACTACAGGCTAAATATGAACAATTTATAAAAGGAAACCAGTTTCTAGCAATATTAGAAGCTTTGGATGTGTAACGACAATCTCCCTGCTGACCATCGATGTAGAAATCCGGAAATTAATTGGGGCCAATATGGAAGCCGTAGAGGAGGCAAAAAAAGCTTGAACATTGTTCCGAAAATACTGACCAAGAGATCAAATACCATGTGGGACATCCTGCTTGCTACAGTAGAAAAGGCCAAGCAACTAACCGGAAGTATTCTAACGGCGAAGACACTACGTCTCTAAATGAAATATATGGGCACCAAAAAGACAAGGGTGAAAGTTTATTGGGTTCCTGCAGATACCACTGAGGACTGTTTGGGTGTCTTTTGCGATAAATATGTATAGGTCGGAGACGTCTCTTTGAAAAGTGAAGCGGACATTGCCACTAGGGACATTGTTCTTCAGGTGACAATGTAGAGCAAAGACATTCTGGACATCCCCGACATACTGATTTGTCCTGATAAAAGAATGTTGGTTATAGTGGATGGCCATCGACCCTACTGCTGCTCGTGCAAAACCTATCCAAAGCCTGTCCCGGTAAGAACACAGCGCCACTACCTCATCCAACAACAGCAGCAGAAGTAGTAGATAAAGAAATGTCCGGCAAAGACCCCCATGGCCTCGGTGATTGAAAAGAGGTCGTAGCGAATGGATAGACTGCAAGAACCTCAACAAGATGTTCGGAATCAACATCAGAAGCAACCAGAACAAGATAAACAGCAGTAAAAACAACATAAGTACAAGCATCAACAAGAACAGTAACATAAAAAAAGGTAGCGACAACAATAGAAACAAAAATAAGAAAAGCAACAGAAACAACAAAAGTTGCAGCAGAACCACCTGCAAGAGCAACACCTACAAAAAAAGAAGCTACAACAACAACGGCAGCAGAATAAACTTCAGCTTCAACAGCTGCCGAACTAGATTGCTGAGATGAAGGAAATTCCTATACCGAGGAACGCTTCTTTAAAGGGAGCCAACGAGCAAGAACAGGAAGAACAATGCGAAAAAATAAAATATGGCCGAACATAGCAGAGCGGAACGAGCCAAAAAAACAGGGCAAGTTTTAATCTGCCCCTGCTTTGCCAGCTAGCACCGATATATATGCAGCATAGGCTAAGAGTCTCACCACTTATGCTAAAAAAAGCTCTTTCCCCAAGCGGCGAAGACATCTGTTGGATAAATAGACAGGGGCTTGAGAGGGACCCTTTCCTCATAGAGCAAGGCCTTCTTAAATCCTATGTTAAAGATGAGGACAGTCGTTGGCAAGCCGATGGACGATCCAAGGAACTTTAGTAATGTTCCTGGAGTCATAACTGTAATAAGGATCGCAGGTGCAAAAACTTTGGATTTAATCTCTGCAAGCAAGGATACTTTTCCGAAGATCCTAATAGCGCCACTAGAGACTCCGAAGGTTCAAAAATTGGCAAAATGTTGTTCAGGGAATGTTCCAGTTTTGCTCCCGCACTCTCGTTATATAGGCTATTTTTCTCCATGAACGTCGGTAGTAGTCACCTATGGACGGATTACATCTGACCTAGAAACTGATAGCCTAAGAAAATTTTCAGCCAATCTGTGTCTTAGGTTTCTTTGAGAAAGGTCTATCACACTAGCATACTTGAATGCGATAGTCTGAGGAATCAGAATAAGGCAGCCCCTCTGCTTCCTGATCTCTTATCCTTCACCGTGGAAATGGTCGCGATCGAGGAGACACACTTTGTTTGGAAGGCTGATGCTCTTTGTCGTCTATTCAGCATAAGGGAACAGCAGGCCAAAGTGTTTCATTGCTGTTTATACGTACCATAGTTGCGAGGGTAAACATCGCCTATGCCGATGCGGGGATGCGGTTGATCGTGGCTGATATCCCCGTGAACACTAGTCCGTTTCGGATCGTTGTGATTTATGCGCCCAATTATCAGAAAGAGCGTGTCTTCTTTTTCCGTTAGTTATTAGTGAGTGCCACCTGGGATCCAAAAATAGACTGGAGCGATGAGCTCATGAGAAGCATGGTGATCGTAGTTTGGTTGATCTGATCGGCGAGTTTGGTCTAATCGATAGATACCGAATCTATCACACGTAGTGGGGGATATGGACGTGAGCACATAAGTAGCCTGCTGACTGGATAAAGTGTTAGTGAGAATGGTCGTTCTAGATTCGTTAAATTGTCTCAACTTCCACTAATTACGCTATTCAAACCATAGACTTGTCTATGCTTGGATGGCATTAGCTGATAAGTTGCTAGAAGTTTAATTTGCCCTTACTTAACAAGAGGGACTTCCGGCAACAGCAAACTAGATTAGTGCAGTGGAAAATAGTGGGGCGGTTATTGGAAATAGGTAATCGGAGAGGTCTATTGATAGCATTAGATTTTTTTTGTTTTGTTTTGTTTTTGCTTTTTTACCACGGTAGTATACCTTGGGCGGAGGCTGTGGGCCTTGCCTAGAGATATGTTTAGCAAGACAGGCTCTGGTATTTGCGGTTAGCGTGCTCTACCAGGGTTAAATAACTAGGTATAAGTTAAAAATGTCTAACGAAACAGTAAAAATGGGCGCAGAATTCCCTAAGGAAGAGATCCGTTGAAGTTTTGATAGTTACATTCGGGAGGCTAATACCCTGGTGAAGCATATTCTGAGGTCGATCAAGAACATGTGCGAGGCGTTTCGGTGGCATTTTGAAAGCCGATTTGCTAAAGAGCCTGGATGCGAAGAGTTTTTAACCTATTTGGTTTATTTTCTTCGACTATCGCCGACTGAAAAAGCTAGCTGCAAGAGTGAGAATACAGAGAGCGAAGTTCACTTGACATTTAAGAGGGTCGGCGATGGCAAGTCTCCGGGCCTAAATGATCTTCCCAACAAATTGTACTTGAGGTTGGTGAACATTTTTGTGCTATTTTGACACTAATGTTCAACAATTGGTTCTAGCCTGGGTCCGTCCTTGACTTGATCTTAAGGCGTGTGATTACAATGTTTAGAAAGTACAAGGATGGTACTTGGGCTTTAGATAAATAGACGCCAATAAATCAGCTAAACAAAGAGTTAACATTTTAGGCCAAGATCCTGGTGGGGCGTTGTGCTGTGATGCTGAACAATTCAGAATAACCTGCATCTGATCCGCACTATACTAGAGGGTGGAAATGACTATGATCAAGTTGCACTGATAAATTTGAATCAGTTTAGGGCGTTCGATAATGTTGACCACTATTTACTTTATCATTATTATAAAAGAGTTCTGGTTAGCTCGGTATAGCATCGTTAGTGTCGACCAGCCTCTTCCCACATCCCTCTAGGCCATTCTTTTGAGCAATAAATATATCTTTAATATGGCTCGTTTTGCGTACACATTTTCGTATTTGATCAACACCACAACTGTCACCTGAGGGAAAAAGTCAGATTTGGATAAACCTGAAACTCCTAATGATCCCATTGTTGATGTGGCCACGGTCATCTTACAGATGTATTTCTAAGCAGATCATTATAATGTAGATGGTTTTTTTTTTCATAATTTTGATTACAATATGATCATTTTGTAGAATTCAGATTTTAAATGATTTTTATTTAATAAATGCTTAAGACCGTACACTGGAAATAGTATGATGAAAACTAAAATAGTTGTTATAATAACAATAAAATTCACAAAATTACAATTATTATTGTAATTTGACGATGTCTTTCTTCATTTTAGTGTTCCTTTGTCCCATCTTGTGTATCTGCATTTTATTTTAAAAAAAGACTATATTGTTTGCAACTTTCGTATAACCTTTCAAATGGCATGTTAATCTGAGTAGCTCTAGAAAGTTCACGCTTTATCATGATATGTCTAAACTTAAGTTTCTTGGAGCTTCCTACGAAATTCCTTGAATTTCATTAGAGGACGGCACTGATCTAACCACTATGTCATTTTAAGTATTACAGTTACACAGCGGCATCTCACTGCTAAATGATTTCCTCATACACAATTGACAGTTTCTTACTGACAAGTTACAGTAAGGTCGTGCAACCAGTTCCACAGATACTAATCATCTCTAGATACTTTCTGGACAGGTTTCGTATATACCTAGATATTACCAACTCCTTAAATAAATACTTCACTTGTAAAATTTTTATAAAAACACATCTACTATCTTAAATTTTCAATAAACATTATTAAATATTCTAGTCGAAAACACTAAATTTTATGTAAATCATATTATAAATAATCTTGCTATAAGAAAGACTCTGTATATAAAGCATATCTTTCGAATTTCAGCTGCTTTTAAAATTTGAAGGCTCAGAATAAACGCTCTTCAATAAACAAAATATACATCCAACATAAAAAGAATTTGACAACACCTAAAACATCTTCGTGGATAATGGCTGATGAAGCGGCCGAAATCGCTTTGGATAACGAAAAATATGGATAATTTTTGTACTCTTTTAATACTACTAAACGGGAAAAATGTAAGAATGCTAGAAAAATTAATAGAAAATAATTAAATTTTCCTTGTCTGTCATATTTATCGAAAGATGTTTAAATGAAATGTTATCTTATTACTTGTCACCTTTCTTCATTCTCATAGTACTTGGAAATATGATTCTGCTTAGACGTCCATAGGTATTCGTCTCATTAATGCTTAGCCTGCTCTCCATCTTCCTCGGCATCCGCATTCCGGAAACCTGTCGTAACTTTTTCTATATTTTGTATTTGAAACATTTCAAGTAATATCCTTATTTCATCAAGATTATTTTCACTTTTTTAACTAAACAAGTATGCATTACAATACATGTGAAAATTTATGCCACTCCCTAAATAGTTGCAAAATGTCCATCGCCTCTTTTATGTAAAGTAGATATATCGCGTTGGCTAATTTTTACCTTGATACTGCAGACTATGAGCAGTCAAACTTATTATATTATGTGATTAAATAAAAACTTCTAATCGAAGTTATATGATAGTATCATTTTTATCTGAATGTCATAGACATACTTCTACTGTCATATACAGAAGCCATTACAAGGGATATAAAAGTCGCTCTTGAGAACTCTAACAAACACATTCAACACCATCTCAGAACCAGCTTGCCAAATATACTGCAGATATAGAAGGCCAATAGACGTATTGTCTACTTACATTTCTCACTGTTTGACTGAAAAAGACAAAATAAATAATTCTTCTAACCAAGTGATATGTATTCAAAAAGCAATGTTCTTTAGACCACATAAGCTAAGTTAAAGGATGCTGCGGCGTCAATAACAGTTCTCTTGTTATTGGACGAATATGAAATTCATATATATATATATATATATATATATATATATATATATATATATATAGCCCAGAGGTAGAATCGCCGACTGACGCCACTTCGGTCGGGTTTCAATCCTGGGTTAAAAGCAGTCGGAGTCTAACCGTACTGATGAGCAGTGATACAGCGAAACAGATCTGTCTGCGAATGACTATATATATATATATATATATATATATATATATATATATATATATATATACAGCTTTTGTAGCTTACTTCTCAGTTGACTTTCCACGATCTACTCCTTTGTCCTTTCTTTCGTTTCCGTTGCCCTTACCACTTCTATATCAGTGACACTGCCAAAATTTAAATTTTTAACTTTTGACTTCTACAGACCAGGAAACTCTATCTGCTTACCCTCTCTTTCTTACATCGTGAGGACAAATTCAAAAAGTTGTTAATCCCACCCCATTTTAACTTACTGTATATGGATACGTTTTGGGGCTTCTTTGGGTATAGAAATCTTGGAACACATTTGAATTAATAAAGGTTTTGTTTTACACTGTTGCTGATGAACTGAGAATTTCCTCACTAAAATAGTCATCTAACGGAATTGAATTTCGAAGTTTTTGTTTTATTTGTATATATTTACCTCTGTAAATAGAACATACTATTTACATCGAGCACTCCACCTTCAACAATTTTAATATTAATAAAATTAATATTAATAGAATCGTTTTTTGGGGATTTACCTATTTGGTCATCCTTTTCGATTTAAAGCATATATATATAATGTGGTGATGCTGCTCCTTCTTGTTGAAAATAAACGTCATATATAACCGATACACAAACCTATTCCACCCACTGTCCATTTACTTTTGTACCAGCATATATATATAAATCGACTACCAAATACAATAAAAGACAACAATAAAAACATGTGTAATTGTAGAAACTCTAGCAACTTCCCACTACAGAATAAATAAACATCGCAAATATTTCTCGTTAAAATTGAAATAAACAAAAAAGCACCCCACCCACACAACCCCCAAAAATGCAATAAATACACATAATCAACCCTATTAATAAAAAGAACAAAAAATGTAAAAATAAAAGACAACACACCACACCAACAATAAGTCCATGTACCTGTAAATGGTAGAAAAATAAAAGAAACTATCGCCACTGTCAAAAAACAAACAACCATATATCCCAATACAAAATAACCTGAACTAAAAGAAAAAGCGACCTGAACAAAACTAAATAACCCATACCCTCCTCAAAATCAAATAGCAACACCTTAAGAACCATAAACGAACGACTAGACCATCCTAAAATCTCACACCACATATATCATTAACAACGACGCCACTACTACTACATCCACACAAGATAAACAGGAAACCTGTCCTGAACTAAGCCACATCTCCCAACCCCTAACTCTAAGACTACAATATGGCCAACAGAATCAAAATAAGCTCCCAATCCTATATTCACCACAAATAAACCGTTTTTCACCAGATAATTTTCATTCCAACTTCGTCACCCGATGAGAATCACTTAAAAAAGGTAGCTTCGAAACGCGAAAATTTTTGTGTAATGATACTATGAATTTATAAACCATTGTAACAACTATTACAATATAACGCTCTACGTTTGTATCGAGCACTCTTTATAAAAGTAAAGTTCCACAATTTTGTTACAATACACACACACACACACACACACACACATATATATATATATATATATATATATATATATATATATATATATATATGTATATACCTTGGTAAATATTCAATATCACGCAGTTTTTGTTTATTTTAAAAGAGAATATTCTTGACAAAATCTAAAGAAGGGTCTGTAAAGTTAACGGTCCTAGCCTAGCATCTTAAATTCAGTAATGTTCCTACCGCAGCGTTGTGATTTCTTTCTGTCCTTTCTATAAATATAGTTGTGCCATTTGTTCTAATATTCTCTCCTTACTGGTGTCTCGAGGTCATAAATTTAAGCATACTACTAGATTGGTTGTGCGTTGTGTTGCAGTGGATATCAACTCGGAAAGAGAAAACGAAGAGCCGAGTTCTAATTCTAGTTGAAATTGTTGCATTAACTTACTCGCAAATAACTTCGGGAAATGTACTAATCCGCTTCTTCCTTTCATGGGTCAAATAACAAGACAAATTGGGTTCTGCATCCTTGTTTGGCAACTAGAATACCGTAGAAAATAATGGCAACCTATTGCGAGAAAATCTTCTGCTCAGTCATATCTTCTTTGAGACATGATCACACAAGCATGTGTTACGTATGGTACTGACTGACTAGATTGGCAAGTATTATTATGACTGACTAGATTGGCAAGTATTATTTTACTGTTGGAATAGCTACATGTAACTGTTACTTCTATTCTAATATTTTCTTTTCTCGCACTTCTTGTCAGTTTTTTATTTCCTGCATATTTACAATTATCAAAAATTTAAATGCAATGTCAATCGCCATCTTCTCTCCATCAAAGTATTGATATCTCTTTCAGTCACAGTAACTTATCAGTCGCAGTATCTCTTTCAGTCATAGCGTATTAGTAGAATTATCTCTTTGAAAGGGGATGAACTGATGAAACACAATACTATTTGAGTGTACCTTAGCTAGACTAAACTTAGATTGATAAACATGTTCATATTTACGTTATAATTAAAACTGACAATGCAACCAGCGTAATGTTGCTATTATTTGCTTTATGACTAATAATCTCCTCTTTAAAAATTATAGCTTATTCAGATTTTACCCATAAGTAAAAGTTCTAATTATCGTTGTCTTAGGTTGGTTTGAATTCTTTTTAAGACAGGACTAAGCATCAATTGCAAGAAGACGTAATGTACGAGTGTTAGCAAAAGGTAAAACCCAACATGCAAATTAAAATTAATTGGTGTTATAAAAACCAAACAGCTAAAATAAATTAAATACCTGCGAATTTTTAACAAGGTGCATTAGGATAGCGAAAAATGTCTTCCAAAAGCTAAGTAAAATATTAAAAATCAAAGAAAACAAAGAAACAAATAAAAAAGTACTGAACAGCTATGTAATTTGTTTTATATGACAGTGAATCATGTAATATTATTATTGCTGGCTATAATGATTTTGAGTTATCTAAATTCCATAGAGGAAGTGTTGTCATTTCTCAGGTCTTGATTTTATTTCTTTTGTTTTTTTCAGTAGTGTAAAGTTAATCAGAAAGAAAGTAAAGACTACTAAACTGTTACATAATATCAGTTCTCCTATATAGCAGTGAATGCCGGAAAATCTCTTCACAGATGAAGAAGAGACTTGAAGCAACAGAAATCTGGTTCTACAGAAGAATGCTAAACATATCATGAACAGAGCGCGTGACCAACGACAAAGAGAAAATACAAATAAAAAAGACACGTCAGAAAGCGACATTTGAAACATCTAGGCCACATAATGGGAAAAGAGGGCTTGATAAATATGATACACACAGGACATATTAAATGTGAGAGGAACGGAGGAAAACAATGCATAACCCACGTACCGTGCTTGAATGGTAAAACACAACAGAACAGTAAGATAACATTAAAGAATAAATTTATTAAGGGCTGAAAAGAAAATTGTGGAGAGCCATTATTAACAACAACTTGAAGGGACAAGTCACAGAGAAAATGAAATAAATAAATAAAGTAATTTCATAATTTCATAAAAAAGTTCATTTGTTTTATTTTTTAAATTTCGTACGTCAGTGTATTATACCTGTACTATGATTTTTATTGCTTTCATTTCAGCCGTTCATTATTACAACTATTCAGCCTGCTATTCTACAGACTGCACGATTTGAAATCAAACTCGCATTCGTTTTTCCCCAGTCTACTGTCTTAGTGTGACAGATGGTCAAATTGCCAACCGTTAGTAATTTTCAAACCTCGCAATATAACTTTCCTATGAATGCTGCTATTTTTCATCTTTCTGCTAATCGTAATATTAAGTTATAATATTTCATAAATTATATTACTTCATCAAATAATAAAATTTATAATAATATTATATTGCTCTTTTCATATTTAAACAAAATCTAATTAAGTAAACATTACCAAATTTTTAACACTCACTGCTAATGTAGTAAATATTAATATGAGATACACATACATATTTATAGATTTCTATTAAAAGGCATGAATATACTGTCTTGTTTTATCAAAAACCTGCATTAATCTGTGTTGTTTCTTGTTTTATTTTACTTCACACTTTTCAATAAAAGATAAATATATATCATAATAATTCCAAGAATTTAAAATCAGAGTAAGTAATTATTTTAAGTCAGAAAACAAATATATGAACGAGTAATTAATAATTTATGAAAAATTCGTTGATTTCTTAAATAATGAATGTTTTAAAAAATGGGTGAAAAAAGGACTGAACAATGTTATATTTAATTAAAATTGTCTAGATTCAATGTAGCCTATACGTTTTTATTATTCCAAAAATAGCAGAAAATATTTTAAATTTCAAAAATTAATATTTTATCTACCAGTTTTTACTTTGTTATTTTAAAATAAAAATATACAATAAAATATTTTATGATTGATTTTTGAATAGTTTTTTATTTTATTTTATTTTTTGTTTTTACAAATGTGTCACAGAAATAATAAAACATCTATCTGCGACAATAACGTATACAGAGGTCTTACGTAATATTAGTGTTCGATCCTCACTGGGATCGCAAACAATATGACGTTATATGAGGATAGATTTATGGCAAAATATTATTTACTTTTACGCTTTTTGTTTGACCTATTTTATCTTAATGTTTTACAAGTAAACTGATCTGACTATTTGCCAAGGTTTCTTGAACTTTACTTGCCTAAAGTCTTTTGATCTATCAACACAAGTCTGTGCAAAGCCATTTAGACATTTTCAGTATCTAATAAATCATCAGTTATAGGACATGCTATTCCGAAGAAAAAAAAGAATGAATTTTCCTGCTTCAAAATTTCTCTAAGGAATTAGAAGGTTTAGAGTACAGTTGAGAGAAAGAAACATAAATGGTAAAAAGTGCGATGATAAAACCAACCAATGAAAAGGAGAAAGATAAATATATAACATAAAAAGTGAAGTTGCTTTGAAAAAAGTGTGATAACAACTTCTTTAGAAATCATCACTCTATCTACACTCTCTCTCCACACACACACATATATGAGTCTGTGTGTGTGTGTGTGTGTGTGTGTGTGTGTGTGTGTGTGTGTGTGTGTGTGTGTACACACACACACGGGAGTTACGCCCAGTAGGTTCCACCTCTTATTTTGTATATTGGACCGTGAAGTTAGAAATTGCTGGTGGTATGGCATGAAGTCAAAAACCCATACCTTTTTTTTAACTTGTTATAGATAGTTACTGAACGGCATTCTGGCAAAATAGTGAGTGATACTTGGATGTGTACGAAACATAAATTGTATCATGTCAAAAATTGCATGCGTCGATATCCAAAGACAACTGAGTCAGTTAAGTGCCATACGAGATACTCGCTTAGACAGATACCGCACTAGGTTGTAATTACTTTCTGCAGTAGACTGGTTGCCAAACAAGGCTACAAAATCTAATATGTCTTACTATTTAACCCATAGATAGATGGAGAATTGACGGATTAATACCTTTTCCAATGGTATTTGCGCGTAAGTGCTTTAGCAACAATGTAAACATGCTTAGGTACCTCTACTAAACCGCTGACAAAAAGCATAGTATGAATACAAAAATTTAAAAAAATTAATAAAAACAAACTTTTCCATCAAAATATTTATGTTATGTTTAAGAGGAAAGATCTAAGTACTTTACAATTTAAAAAAAAATTATCCCTTCTAACACTTTCAAAATTTTGTTAAAAATCTTTTGATTTTAATTAGCGGGTAACCAAATCGTTATGAGAATTTACAATGGAAAACATAATATTACATAACTTAGTTTTCTTTTTCCCGGTGACAAACACATACATTTGGAAATTCTTGAAAAAAAAACAAAGAATTGTAGGATTTCAATGAAATTTTCAGGACTTAAAAAATAAATAACTAAAAATAAATAAATGACATTATTTTTTTAATTATGATTTTCTAAAACCTTGATAAAAATATTTTTTTACATCTCCTACATTTCAACGTGCGTTGTGGTGTAGTAGATATCGATTAGGAACGAGGAATCGGGAAGCCGAGTTCGAATTCCAGCTGAATTTTTTGCATTCACTTACGCGCAAATACCCTTGGGAAAGGTATTAACCCGACACTTCCCTCCAGTTATGGGTTAAATAACAAGACAGATTGGGTTCTATAGCCTTGGCTGGCAATCAGTCTACCGCAGAAAGCAATGGCAACCTACTGCCAGATAATCTTCTGCCCAGTCAGTCATATCTCTTTCGAGACCTGATCGCCCAACCGTATATCAAGTATGACACTTAACTGACTGACGTCCCAACGACGTAAATTCATGAAATTTAATAATTAAATTTTGTTGCGAAAATTGGTTTTGTTAGTTAAATGCAGAAATCATTGGGAAATGTAAATTATCTATTATTTTCTGAAAACATTTTGCCGTTATTTCCGAAAATCTGCTTTCAATAATAAAATAATAAGTGCGATAAAACTATGACATTATTTAATTTGATAAGCTTTAAATTGCCTTAATAAATAGTATATATTAAGAACATTATCTTCTGAAGAATTATTTTTTAATAATGAAATTGTAAAAGAATTGTTTTTCATTTTTTTTTAATTATAATAACTTAAAAGTTTTAAAATAATTTTTAAAATGCTTCAAAGATATGTTGCGAATAGTTATAAAGTTATTAATTGAAGATTATATTTACTAATTGGAAATGGAAAATTTTAATAAAAATCGTTTAATAATTTTTAATTTTTTGCGTATTTAAAGTGTTTTTTGTATGGCAATTTCTATGTGTACATTAAACGTTTGTGTTTCAGAGTTTCTTTCTTTGTACAATTAGGTTACTTGTGATTGCCATACACTTAACTTAAGTCTCATTTGTCAATTTGTCAACACAATTCAAATGCAGTGGAAAAGTTAAAAAGTTCAACGATGTGTTTAATAGTTTTATTCTAAATTTCATGCAATAAATAATTAAAACTTATGTAAATCAGATTAATTTAACATTACATTTGCTAATTTTCTAAAAATAATTTATTACTAATGTATATTTTATTTTTACAAGATTTTTCAAACCAAGAATTAGCTTTTGTTTACGAATGTATCGATCGCTCAAAAATGGTAGAAAAATTTAAAGATTAAAAAAGAATTGAACAATTTTAGATTCATATCAATATAATTTTGAAATACACCAGGATATTGTGTATACTAGAAATAATAAATTTAATCGTTTAGCTTTTAATTAAAACTACAGTAAAAGTTTAAAGAAAACAGTTTTATTTTAAAAAATTCAATTTAAAAGTTCGTTATCGAAAATGTGTTGGGGTGCCTATATATAAAATCAAATGTTCCGACATGAAAATCAAAAATGAATGGCCACTGGCAGTTTTAGAACAGCCAAGTGTACATAGAAAAATAATAGAGAATGGTCTAACCATCGGAAAAAATGTTGATGTCTTCAATTCAATTCTTCTTCTATATGTGTTACTGTTTAGCAGACAATATTTTTGAACGTCCCTCGTACATATATATATATATATATATATATATATATATGTGTGTGTGTGTGTGTGTGTGTGTGTGTGTTGTGTATGGGCAGAACATAACCTTTTAAGGAAAAGTATTTTGAAAACATATTACTAGCATTGCTACTAACTACAAATACTCGCTTAAAATGTTACATCAATTCTGTATTTTTCTACAAATTTATACTTCATGATGCCAAGTCATATACACCAGTAGATATACTTAATACTTCCATATGTTAATATTATTCTAAATAATTCTTAAAATTATTATGTTTATCTATATGCACTATATTCTATATTACATATCATATATTTTATTTTGATATATAATAATCAATGATTATAATAATTTTCGCTCTATATAACATATCATGTTTTAATACATAATGTTCTAGATATTACACATAAATTAGTAATTATAAATTTCTTATGTATGACTCCAACCATATATATATATATATATATATATATATATATATATATAAAGAGTGAATATAGAATGAGGAGAGAAAAAAAGAAACATTTTTTTCCGTCCAAAACATTAATTTAAAACAGTACTCGATATATGATGTATAGAGCTGTGAATATTTATTATAAATTATGTTTTAAAGCATGTACATAATTTCTTCTATCTTATCTGATAGAAGAAATTATGTACATGTTCTAAAACATAATTTATAATATATATATATATATATATATATATATATATATATATATATATTTATGGTTGGAATTACATATATATATATATATATATATATTGTCATCCGCAGACAGGTATGTTTCGCTGTATCACAGATCATCAGTTCGGTTTTTTCTGAATATTATTGCTAAATAATTTAAAATAGTTCATTATATTCTCAATGCGCATAATATTCTATACTTTACATAAATAATATTGTTCTACAAATTAGTAATTTAATATGATGCATAAAAATATCTTATACATAAAATTAAATATCATATTTTTGAATATCATTATTATTATTTTCTTTATATTATTTTTGTTATATAAAATAATATATAGATAATTAGTAGTATAATACATACAAATTGATTTTAAAAAATTTCAGCCGCAAAAACTTATTACATTCAGTTATTGGCTACAACCATGACACTTGTATACATAATTTGGCTACAAATTGAAACGGAAATGTATTTCGTTTTATTATAAACACATACATAACGTCACCATCCAACAAACACACAAAAAATCCTCTATAGTTTTAAAACATTTGACACGTGTATTATCCTACACACATATATTTTAACAGACAAGGGTTCCTATCCATAAAAATACTTACAATTAAAATAATCGTCTATTGTTCTATTACACGGGAGACATATCTGACAAAAAGAAATCAAACAACATTCCAGTATACAGTATATTCGATATTAAAAAAGAAGTTATAATAAAAGTGAAACATATTAGATTAAAACATATTTTCTTGCTTGTTCTTTATTTATTCTACCATATATATATATATATATATATATATATATTATAAATTATATTTTAGAACATGTACAGAATCTTTTTTATATGTCCACTACAATTGTACATTTGTTTCGACATTGAAACTTCAATGTTTCATCAGGCGGTGTGGACAGGAATGAAAAGCCTCTTTTCTTATATTTGGTCAGTTGTGTGTGGGATGTTAACTCGGATATATATATATATATATATATATATATATATAGTGGTTAGAAAGTTGGCTTTCCGAACATGACCCTGATTTGAATCTCACATTTATCAGTTTGGAAGGTGTTATTAGATAATGTGGGACGATGCCTTAAAATCATGCGACGGTTTAACTCGAGACTTGTGAGTGAAATTGTGTCTATATTACTATTCGGAATCGTCGATAGATATGATATTACGTAGTCACAAGTGATTATATCATATAATGCTGTCTCTCTCAGAATCTGTAACCAATGTTTGCTCAGCAAAAAAAATGCGATTCAGTAAGCATCTGCCACAGTTCAATAAGAGTTGGCTAGCCAATGTGTTTGGAAACGGCAATTGTACGCACGTGCTCGCACATACACACACAAACACACACATACATACACACATATATATACTTAAATATAAAAGTGGACATTGTGGTCAACAGTCAGCGGTGACATTCTGTTTTGAGCTTAAACACTTTACCAGGCAGATGAATGCATTTAAGCATTTAAAAAGCTAGGTTTTGACCTCAATATCTGCTTTTATATTTACATACATATCCCTCATATTGAGCACTTTAACTCATAAATATAGCATATCATTAAACAATATTTTGGTCATATATATATATATATATATATATATATATATATATATATATCAGAACCTTGAACAAGTTCTCGCTGTTTTCTAACAAATGGTGTTATCAAAAGTTGCGTGTAGTTTCAGATGGTAACGCATCTATATAGAAGTACTACAAGCACACTTGAAATTCAGTGTATAATAATTCCCCGAATTGCACACAACTTTGTTTTTTTTCATTGCGTTAAACATGTCGGATTTCATGCCAAAAATGTAGGGAATTTTACTGCATTACTTTATTCAAAACAAATCTGCAGCTGAAACATACAGAATTCTCGTAGATATATACGGCAACTATGCCCTGTCGGAAACAACATGCAGAGACTGTTTAGAAGCTTCAAAGATAATGATTTTAATGTTGAAGATAAAGAACGCTCTGGCGTACCGAAAAATTTTGAAGACTAAGAATTGAAGGCATTACTTAATGAAAACTAATATCAGGCACAAGCTGAACTTGCAGAATCATTGGGAGCTTATCACACAACAGTTTTGAAACTTTTGAAAGCATTAGGAATTATTCAAAAGCAAGGAAACTGGGTGTCGTGCAAGTTGAAACCGAGAGACGTCGACTTGTCAGGCGGGAACAGCTGCTTCAACATCAGGAAAGGAAACGTTTTTTGCATCGTATCGTTACCGGTGATAAAATTTCGATAGACTACGATAATCTTAAGCAAATATGATCGTGGAGGTAAGCCAGGCCACGCATCAATATCGGCGACAAACCCGAATAATCATGATTCAAAGCTTTTGCTCTGCATTTGGTAGGATCAGTTAAATGTTGTTTGTTATGAGATGTTCGAACCGACTGAAACCATCACGTGAGATTGCTATCGACTAGAAGTGACGCGTTTGAGCCGAGCATTTAATAAAAAACGGCCGCCATATGAGCAGAGACACGACAAATTAATTTTGCAACATAACAACACTAAACCCTATGTTGCAAAATGTCTGAAAACCTACATGGAAACGCTTAAATATAGCCAGGCTGAGTAGCAATTTCAATCCGACTTGGAATTCAAATATTGCCAGAAAACTGGGAAATAGTATTAGCTGCCGATTAACAACATATTCAATGAAATGTTGCTTACTAATTTTTGCAAATGAAACATTACTTTTCATGAAAGATCAGCAAGAACTTATTCAGGTCCTAACACACACACACATACACACACATACACACACACACACACACACACATATATATATATATATATATATATATATATATATATATAGTATATTGTAACAGTGTTGTGTAACTCGTATGTTTTTTTACCTGTCATATTTAATGACTACCACCTTGTATATTTTATTCTAGGGTTGAATCTCCAAACACCTTTGTTATAACAGGCACTCAGTGGCAGAGCCAATGTTGTGTGCCAAAGGACATTTAAACTGAGATAAAACATCATTTCTTAGCACAGAGTATAATAATATTTTTCAATGACAAATGCTTTTTAACATGTAACATCTTTTAACATCTTTTTTTCCTTTACACCGTGGAAGAAAAAACATATTAATAAATATTTTCTCGACTAAAAACGAGTTACTTGTTCTCTCTCTCTCTCTCTCTCTCTCTCTCTCTCTCTCAATCTATCTATCTATCTATCTATCTATCTATGTTTCTCTCTCTTTATATATATATATATATATATATATATATATATTATGCGTGTATGTGCGTCTGTGTGTGTGTGTGTGTGTTCTTTGTGTGTGACTGGTTGCATGATTTTCTTGTTTGTATATATGTGCTTGCGTGATGCTTGGGAATTCGGATATAAACGCACGCACATACACACAATTATATATATATATATATATATATATATATATATATATATAATCAGACCAGTACTCAGTTATATTAAATGTGCTCAATGCATTTATACTGCAGAGCTTTTGAACATTGAAATAATTTATTTCCGCAACCTATTTTCCCCCAAACTTGCTAACAACGTACGGAAATTAAAACTGAAAAATGGAAAAACCCTGATATAAAATAGAGTAAAGTAAAAAAATATAATGAAAAGCTAAACCTTACAATAGTGGTGTTGTCTGCAGATTGTGTCAAGAAGAAAAGTTAACCATTATGATGTTTCCAGAATAATGAAAGATCAGAAACAATATCCAGATGTAATTACACCTATAGATACAGATTAGGTTCATACAAACATGGATGAAAGTGTTTTAAGATTTTTAAGTAACTCCTCCCTAATTTTGAAAGTTTTGCGTTGTTAAACAATTTCAGCGTGAGTTCGTAAAAATCCCTTTTGTAATTTTGAAAATCGTTAGAAAATAAGTTATTTTAATAGCTTAAATATACCGAAATGTTGAAATCTAGGTTGCAGAAATAATTTATTTTCAAATTATATATATATCTTTTACTTTCATATATATATATATATATATATATATATATATATATATATATGAAAACCCGCGATTCAGGCATTTGCTGTTATAAAGTGTGATCGATATTGATACAAAGTAAAGCTTAATATTGTAATTGTGTTATTACAATGGTTTATGAAAGGATTATATCACTACACAAAAATTTTCAGGTTTAAGAACAATACTGATCTCCTGCAGGTGATATGTTAAAGTAAATGTTAAAAGTGATTTATTTTGAAAATATAAGGTGAATTCATGGTTATTTAAAAAATTAGGGAATGGTAGTTGAGGAAGATGCTTTAGGTATGTCAATACTGTTCAATTAAAAATCAGAATTATGTAACTCATTTAATTCAGTTGAAAGAATAAATACTACAAGCAAAACTATTGCTGGAAAACTCAAAATTAGTGAAAAAGTTCGTCAACTTGGGTTTAATGAAGCTTACATAACTTTAAAAGATTACAAACCTGAGACAAATGTGCCTACTAGAATCGTTAACCTAACAAGGCCAGAAATTGATAAAAATCAGTAAAATTATTCTAGAAGGGATTAATAACCAAATCAAACAGAAACTTTAATTACTGCAGTAGACTAATACAACTGATATCATAAGTTAGTTTTGCAAAAAAGGATAAAAATTTTTTTTTAATCGTATTACCCCGAGCAAGGCGGTAATGCCACTGATGTGCAGGGGGCTACATAAGTGTAAAAAGATTAATTAGAAGAGAGTGAAGAGGAAGACGAACCAATTGAAATAGTTGACTATTATACATCAATTTCCAAATGCACTGGAATATTATTCGTACTTAACTAAATATAAGTATATCATAAGGGCCACCAAGACATCCGTTCTTATCCACAAACAAGGACAATGGATAAAATAATCCTGATAACCAATTTGACATCATAATGGGTACGTTAGACACTACGTGTTTTCTGATAAAATTGGTTTATTTGTTCTATGCAATATCACTGCACACCATGACATAAAAATTCATGACATAGGGTTATATAGGATTATGGACTTATGATAGTATAAAATTCCACACTTTTTAAAACCGATAAAATAAGAAAACTAATCCATAGAGAAGTCAAAAGTCAAAATTTAAAAGTACTAATCAAGATTAATTTAAAAGTAGTAAACTACCTCGATGTAACACTAGATTTAGTAAATGAGACTGATCAACCATATATAAAACCTAGCGAATATCCATTATACATCCATTCAAAGTCTAATCACTCCCACAATCAAACATATGCCTTCCCCAATAGAATATAAAAATAGTAAAAACTCATTTAGTGAAGTAGTATTTTATAAACATATAGGTTTCTATAATAATGCCAAAAGAATAGTGGCTACAAAAACCAGCTTACCAAATACATAAAAATATAACAGGAAAAAATAAATAAATAATTTGGTAGATACCCACTTTAGACCAAATGGTTAGCACCATGCTAGAGCTGAAGTTTCTCAATTTAATTACGAAACATTTCTCTAATATAACCCTCTAAGTAAATTTTTAGTAAAAATACCCTTAAATTAAGTTGTAGTATTACAAATAATCTAGAAAAAAATCATTAGAAATCATAATATAAAAATCTTAAATCAGTACGTACATCAAAATAACAATAACTATCTAAATAATTAAGACAACACTAATACAAACTTATGTAATTGTAGAAATCCTAACAATTGCTCACTGGAAAATAGGTTAACACATTCTATTGTGTACTAGTGTAATATAACATCAAATGAAAACCAAACTATTAAAAGGTTTACATTGGATCTACTAAAAAGACTTTTAAACAGCGTTGGTATATGGACTTCTATAAAAACAACACGTATCGAAACCAAACATCGCTTTCTGAGTATTTTTGCAAGCTAACGGATACAAACAAAATCCCCATAGTAAAATAAAAAATTCTTGAAAAAACAAGAATATGTAAGTTGTTCTACTATATCTGCGTGTAAAAAGCTGCAGATTTTTAGGATTTTAAGGTTTTCTAAAAATAAAGAACTACTGAACCATAGAGATGAACTGACTGTTTTTTGTAAACATCGTAAATACTTTCCATCAAAATTTAATTAATTATAATATAATGTTTTATTTATAACTTATGCTCCAATATAACTTAAAAATTAAAATTTATGACGAAAATAAATGATCTACATAACACTTGTTTGCTTTTTTTAACTACACTCTACCCTAGTATACTATAATTATTTGATTCTAACTTAAACATTCCTTTACTCATAAAGTAATACAAAATCCAATTTTATTTTTTTTTAAATTTCATTAATTGCAATGTTTCATTTATAACATATGCTCTAATATAACTTAAAAATTAAAAAATATGTTACCAAAATAAATGGCCCACACAATACTTAATTGGATTCCTGAACTACAATATACCTTAGTATACCATAATTATTCAATCCTGATTCTAACCTAAGTATTATAATAAATATTCAAGCCCCTTTACTCATGAGGTAGT